>OZ029926.1:8309294-8407176 GCA_964023275.1 Norana najaformis
AAACAGAGTAAGTAAACTTCATAAATTATTCATTTTACATGAATCCCTTGATGATATCTTAACTCATGTTTATGCAAAACAATGCGGGGATATTTCACTGTCTGGCACCCTGTATCTTTTTTAAAACAATAATTATCTTCCCATGAAAATCCAAACTATTAGTCCACATTATAGAGGTGTTACATAGCCATTTTTCAGCACATATGTACACGAGGTGTCAATAAAAGATTCCGAAGAAGAAAAGTGCAGTCCTTTCAGCTAAACCCGAGAGGCAGCTATAGGTACGAGGTGTTAGCGATATGAGAGGGAGCCATTCCTAATCCTTCCCTCGCCGCCTGGTCTTCCAAATTCCAATAGACAATGTACAGCAGTTTGTAACGATATAGATGTTCATCTTTCAGTCTATGGAGCGTGGGCATTGCGATATTGATTGAACACTGCCAGGAAATCAGAGGTAACCTTACCCCAGCCTGACTTCACTCATGCTGGTTTGAATTCAGGCCAACGGATGAATTCCCCGAAAGCTTTGATAAATCCAACACTGTCCATACATATAATACATGCAAATAACGCTCTTTATAACGACATTCCGATTGCGAAGGATATACGCACGGCACCTGTACAAGCCTACAGTAGATTTAAATATGTCGGCCGAGATGCGCGTCGTGGCATAAATCAGCCTCGGAAATCGATTGTTATATGTATGAAACAGTGCAGGCAAACTGTTTATTATAATATGTCGTATTCGACCAATGCATGAGCGTACATGTAGAAAGCGTACACAGCTGAACCAGTTTTAACACGTATAGCCTCCATTCAATACAGCATTATAATATATATATATATATACATTTAAAGACCTATCGCCTATATATATAAAATAAACATATATATATATAAAATAAACATATATATATATATAAAATAAGGTAAGCTGCTGCAGCAGATGTCCAATCTCGTCAGTCAGAGGGCATAGGCCCACACATATTTACGGACATGTGCACACTCTTATTACAGATGTTACTTTATGACCCCATTACTGTCAGTTCAGTACACAGAAGGTGTGACACATCGACCTGGATATATAAATAGGGAATAAAATAAAATCAGGAACTCGGAATCAGCCGTCACGACAAAGCAGAAGCACATCTCCGCTTTTGAGCAATCCTTCAACGAATCTCTTTTAACTGTCTTGATACATACATTAAGTGCATTGTTAATTCATTTCGGCCTCTACGGTGACGGGGGCTCATGGCCACAGCTAAGTTCGGGTTTGGAACAAGCCCAGAGCAAACCTCAAAATGAGGCAATGATCGGATTGCCCCTTGAATCCGACAGTGCCTCCCACATAGATTGATTTTTACGAATTTGAAGAAGACGCAATAAAGGTGGCTTTTATATGCCTGCGATATGTGCATATTTTCATCATCTTCGAAGGTGTTATTGAATGTAAAATTCGCTTTAGATTCGAGCCCTAATTTTTATTCAGTATATGAGAGTAGTATAGAAACGAAATGGTTTTAAAAAACTAGTTCTGATACTGGTATATGCATACAGGCTATAATTTCGCAGTGTTCACCTACATATATAAATGAACATTAGCCTTATATACAATGTATATATATACACACATAATAGCCTACTACGGAAGTGGAAGCGAGATATATGAGCAGAAGTAAATGATGATACACTTTTTTATTAAATGCTAAATGTTTGTTTCCCGAGCGAGGTACCGAATGTTATCAAATTTTCCATTCAAATTTACGCAATTTATGACTTAATGAAAAACTATGAAGGTTTGTAAAATCATATTTTGAGGCGAGCGTTTGAAAATGAGCCAAATTTCTAACTGTAATTGTAATTAGTAACTTCAATCGTGCCGGTGTCTAATAATGCACAAGGCATCAAGCGATGGCACACCGAAGCCAAAACCGCAACCAGATCAAATTCCAGAAAGTCAGTCCATGATAGAGAGACAAACTATGGCGGATAAGCAATTTGAAAAATGTAAATCTTAAGCTGAGAACTAAATAACACAAGCGATTTAGCAGAACGAACAGATGCAGGGAGATAGTTCGAACTGAAAAGCTCGTTCATCAAGAACAGTTAAGAGAAAGTCAATCAAGTGACCTGTTTGAATAATAATGAGCTGGGGAATGAGAACTGATTTCAAGTATTGTGGTTGGCCAGAGTACAATGTTCTACAAACTATAAACCCCAAACTGTTGAACTGGAAGCCAGTGCAGGTTTTTGAGCATAGTAGTTAGACAGTATCGCCCATCTTTTGATATTAACAGAAGTTTAAAATGTCAGTTAAAACTTCTAGACTTCATACCAAAAGAAAACTGTCCACAGAGATCATGCTTTGCTATCCGTGTGACTGCAGATGATCCAGGTAGACCGCAATAAAGTTTTGCTAGCTCTTTTAATATTTGAATCTCATCTGTTGTGTATAACTTTGTACGTGAATTTGAGTGTGCTATATTTTGTTTCGGTCGCAAGTTCCTCCCTTTTCCCTTTGTTCCGATTTCGTGTTATAGAGAAGCTCACCCACTGCGCTCTGTCGTCTCAAGTGGGTGATTCTGCATCGTCAAACGGTGATGATATCCGAGCACCACGCCAGAGAACGTCAGCAAGTCGTTTAGGCTATTACGGCCGTTCCGTCTGGAGCCAATGACCCGTGAAACGTGTCCCCCTCAAGCTACCAGAGCCCCTAAAACATCAGCAGTACTGGACAAACATCCTTCGACACTACGTAAATTAACTTCGTTGACCTTTCATTTAAAACAACCCATCGTTCGGCCAGAATTTTTGATCGTGTGCGAATTCAACCCTGTCGAAACCTCTGAACCTCTGACCTCCATTATCGTGCACGAGAGACGACGCTGTGACCGTCAACGGATCCACATTGTTGCCATCTGGTGGCTGAGAGCAAAAGCACCGAACCAGTGACACGTGCATGTGCAAACCCACGACAGCAGCCAGGACCTCTCCAAGTCCCACGAACTCATCGCAGCTCCTTGGGCGGCCGAATAGACTATAGGGAACAAAGAGTGAACGAAACAGAGGCAGCCTAATAGAAAAGAGAAGGGAGCGTCTTATCTATAGGTCTTTGGATCTCATATTATACGACACGCAGATGCTGAGACAGAGACAGCGTTGCAGACAGCGACGGGGGCGATTAGATTGGTGCCCATGAAAGTCTGGAAGCGATCAGATGACGCTTATACGTAGCTGCAGGCTGTTTATTTAGCAATCGCCAGTGGACAGAGAAAGCAAAGTAAGCAGATGGCTCTGGAGGGAAAGGGAGAAAAAAGCGCAAGACAGACACAAGACGAAAAATAGCGACAGACAGACAGACAGACAGACAGACAGACAGACAGACAGACAGACAGACAGACAGAGAGAGACAGAGAGAGAGAGAGAGAGAGAGAGAGAGAGAGAGAGAGAGAGGATGTATAAGCAGCAAACGAGATAAAAACACTCTGATTCGAATTATGCTTTGACGAGAACTGTTTACCGAAACTAGCACTTCTGAGGTAAAAGCCTATTCGCAAGGCTTCATAAAAATGTTCCGTCTAGCGGTTGTGTATTTATATTACAGGATGTTTTAGATCACCGCAACCGCTGGCCTCTCCTGGCTGTCAATCATTGTGCCCAGAATTATATACACCATTCATTTGGATCGGTTTGAAGGATGCTTCGATACAAATACTGTGTTCGTTTATTTCTCCCAGCAAAACTTCGTCAAAATCAAAATGCTAAATGTATGTCGGGGAAGAATAAATGCATCGCCTATGGGTATATGTATGGTTGCTATATATATATATATATATATATATATATACATGTATAAATATATATATAATGCGTGTGGCACGTGCACAGATGTGTGTGGTCATTTAGCAATTGAAACTGTTTGGCGCCACTCGAAATCGGCAAGTGCCTGCTGCTGAATAATCCGCATCGGATGGGAGGGCAGAGGAGGGGTGATCTAAGCAGCTGAGGAAGTCACTTGAGCGACTGCCGACGTTATAGAGCTGCACCGTTTATAGTTCTCGTTCACCTGCGTAACTTAGCACCGATGGCTGGAGCAGAGACGTTTCAGATGCCTGGACCAAGGATGCCTATACAGTATATCCTCGTTGAACAGGAATCTCGACGCACCACTTCAGCCTATGAAGCTTGCTACCAATTCTACCATCTCCTGCCAGATCACAGGCTTCAGACTCATATTGGATTTTCCAGTCCAATTACCAGATGAAAGAAGTCCACTTGTGGACTGCGCCATCTGCCTGCAGTGTTCCGAATGCAGGCCCTTCACTAAGTAGAGTGGCACTATAGCACAACGATGGCCGCATCAACACCCTATCACACTTCAATCCCAGGGAGAGAAAGACATAAAATTCCTCGCCTACTGCATACTTAATAATAATCATAATAATGACAACAACAACAACAACAACAACAGCAATAATAATGATAATGATAGCATCGTCATGATCCTCTGAACCCTTTTGAGGTGGTTCTTCAGACGACAGCAACAATAATAGTAGCGTGAAATTTAAAATTATAGATAATAATAACAGGTCTAACAATAATATAGCCCTTCCATATGATTTTTCATTAATAATAAAAAAAATTGCATACCTCGGGAAAAAACACTTCTCTCCAACTGTGTCCAGTGCTAAAATGCCATCGCCTTCATCGGCACCTTCCCGGGAAAGCCCCAAAAACCGAAGCCCAAGACGAGGCTTGATCTTCCAAAGATGTGCTTGTTCCACAACCCTAACCTAATTTTTCAACCTTCAGGGATCATTCCTACATTGGGTAAATAATGATTATCATGATCATAAGAAGACGAAGGAGAATGAGAAGAAGAAGAAGAAGAAGAAGAGAAGAATCTTCTCTTCGGTTTGATTTTTACATAGCCCTTGAGTACACAACACCTTAGAGTACATAAAAGTAAACGTTAAAGGCAAGACACTTGTTTACGAACCTCTACACTAAAGAAAATTCTCGGAAGCATTGTCCAGAGGTCGAAGATTCAATCGACTTAGACTTAAACACGAATATACGATATGACACCTTTTAAACTCCAAACTCCTGCCACAAAATTCAACCTACGCCCCAACTACATCATAAAATACAAGCCTTCCATACTCCATGCGCCAAATTTCTCCAGCGAGCCTACCAGAAAGCATATACTTGAGTTATAGTGAAATATTTCGATTTTTTGCTGAGGCTAATTGGTTTGCTGCTTCACCTGCTTTGGTTGATTTTAATATTTTAATGCGAAGGCGTCTGAGAGAAAATCCTCTCATTTGGCGCAACAGAATTGCTGGGTACCCTCTCCTGATCGAGCTTCAAGAACAGGCTTTGGAAACGAACGGTGAAGCTTCCGTATCTCTCTTGCAATCGCTTTCAAGAGGAACTTGTCTTTGCGACGAGTATTAAAGGCTTTGGAGAACTCTAGCTTGACTAGAACGCCCTTCGTGGGAACAAGTTGGTCCAGCGGCGGATCGCATGGACAGCTGCTTCGGCGACTCTTGTTTTTCCAGTATAAACGCTATATAAAAGTGCAGTTACAATTACCATCGTCATCGTCATTACCGCCATCATCGTATCGTTTTTATCATCATGCATCGTTGTCGTAGTTAGAATCGCATGGCCACATCGAAGTATTTACATAAGACATAAAGACGTGCATAAGCATAATTTATTTCCACTATCCGCCCTCTATTGATTATCGCTCATTCACGATATCTGCGCCGCATCCAGGGTGAGCGATAATATGGGTGGAAGCACACTGTTCTCGTTGAACGACGACCCTGGATGTCAGATGGACAGCTTGAGACACTCAGACAAGCACTTTCGGTGCCTGACCGAAGTGCCACTGGCATCCATTGCACGTGGCAAGGGAAACTGCAGCATTGCACCTGCTAAGCACGCACTCAATATGCAGTGTGGCAATATCACTTATTGTGGTGTACAGCCAGACAATCTTGTCTGATTACCATATACGGTAGACGAAGGCTGACTAAACAGGCTGCACTGACTGTCTTTTTCACCCATACAATTCATATCAAAGATCGTTCCAATATAAAGACTTCTATAGCGCCACAAGACATTAGTCTGTAACAATATTAGTGTCACTGTGAAATAGAATGAATGTCTGGTCTGAGATAATACTAGTGTCTGTTGGAAGTCGACATTAGTGCCTAGTGTGAGACAATATTAGTGTCTAATGTGAGGTCACCTTGTAGTTAAGCACGCATTCAGTTTTTGGGAGAACAGGATGCTATTTGTGGAGGGAAAGGAAACGCCCTTCTTCCTGCTTAATTCAAACCGCACATTGCTTCCCCGTTTCAGGCTCCTGCCCCACCCAGACAGCCACATTCATTTAGCCCACAGCTGGCTAAAACTGTGCCTCTAGTGGCCAGATATGGACTCAAAGTGGGCCCAACGAATGTGAAGTATGTAATGGAGGCCTCTTTCGTTATGCATGCAGTTGTTCATATACATATACATATACATAAACATATACTTTCTTTAATTTTGTTTTGTTTCTTGGAAATCACAATTGATGCAACATATCTTCATAATTCTCTCACAAGAGTCGTATACACTGTAGTCTGTGGTGCAGGCTAGGTCATACAACACCTGTTGGTAAATGATCGCCGCTTTCGTGAGGTGCACACTTTAAGACTGTGTTATATTCAAACCTTTCTTTTACAGGCTGCCTTATTCATAGTGTACATCGAACTTCGTTAATTCCTAGGATGCATCATTGTTCGATAAAATCTGCAGACTGTATATCCTTTTAATTGCTATTCTGCCCACACGTTGCTCATTTCTACATAAACTATTATAAGTGCGCATATATCTACAGCAGATATGCTGACGTGTGCTAGTCCATTGATTATATTTGCTTGCTATTGTATTGCAAGAATAATAATTATTGTTCTAACCGTTCTATCACGTACTGTATACACGCTTGTCAGATGCAAATAAAGGCTTCTTACTTACTCATTTTCATCCTAATCTAAACTTCTTTTAGAAACCGAAGGATGTTCTTCTTCGCTTATCACGTAGATTTCGAAGTAGCTCCTTAATACTTTAGACCACTTCATGATTCATTTGAACTAAGCCTTACTGAATAATTTCGATAGTTTTGCGATGTTTAAACTTGTGTGCCTGAGTATGACCTGCCTTGTGCCAAAACATAGTTGATGGATATAGAAGCAAAACCGCAAGATTGACCTTACCTTTAAGGTTCTGCTGTAAGTAAAGCCGGTTTGATGAACGTCCAGATAATGCGAACTAAGATTTTGTGACACTTAACCCGTTCCGACGACAAATAAAGCAACAGAGGGAGGCACTTCTTGCAATCTGCAGCAATAATTTATGCAACTTCAACTAAATGGGTTCTTCTGCCTTCTTACATTTTTAAGATGCGAGTGCAATATTGAAGCAGTTACAACACCTGACTCTTTCTAACATTGTGTCTGTCTATTTTTTTAAAAGCTTACATTTATTAAACGCATATGTTATATGTACATATTATAAGTATATAGGCATGTTAGTGGTCTATATTAAAGCGAATACATATGTATTGTATATATAAGCACGTCTGTGTATGCTAAACCTACCGCGATAGTGCAGCATACTGATCTTCGAGGAGTTAAGCTGCTGTTAACATCAAGTCTGAAATCTGAGAATAGATGGCTTAGATGCGTGTCAGGCGTCGGGAGGATGTTGTTATGTAGGAGGGAGTGAATGTCAGTGCATGACCCCGCTTTCCGGTGGTGCAGGCCACCCCCAGTTAAAGACGCCGCAGAGATGTTCCGAAATGAAATACTTGCCAAAGTGAAATTGATACCTCTTATCTTTTTCTTTCCTTTCTTCGAAGTGTGGATGGATTCGTGGGTGGATAGATGGGTGAGCAAGAGAGTGTGCGAGCGTGCGAGTGTGGTCGTGCGAGTGAGCGTGTGTGAATGAGCTAGCAAGCATGTGAGCGAGTGTGTGAATGAGCGACTGTGTGAGCGCGCGAGTAAGTGTGAGGGTGCGAGCAAGAGAGTGAGTTCGAGTGAGCAAGCGTGTATGAGTAAGCGAGCAAGCAAGTGGGCGAGTGAGTGTGAATGCAGTGGTAAAGGATCTCATCCTAATAAATTCATTGAAAAGCAGTAGGGTCGAGGCCATACGGTAGCTATTGAAAACATGTACATTTACATTTACATTTAAAACTGTCATCACAAGTAGGAAATTGCGATAGCGTTGAAACAGCTAAGCAGATGCGAATGTGTGCCAAAGCTATTGATCCTGCATATGCAATAGCCTACACATTCGTACACGTGCGCTAAGTCAAGACAAACACTGAAGCCTACCTTTCTGCAAATCTGTTAAACTCGATGATTTGAAAAGCTTTACAGTGAAAGTCTACGGATTTGTCATCTCGTGCAGTTTTTCAACAAAACACTTTTAGCTGGCAGCCACTTGTAACAAACAGCCAAGACCTAACGTTTATTCATGTCAGTCAAAGGCCTAACGTTCGCCCGCGTTGTTGCTAACAGAGCTGCAGTAGGCACAGTCCTCCCGACAGCTGTAACGTTTCGGTAGACATTCTGACTTTGATGCGTATTCCAATTCTACAATTCGTTTGTAATTTTTAAACTCCATGTTGATCTGCGTGATCGCATGTGAAATTCTTAAGTTCGAAATACAGCCGCCCAATACTTGGTGTTGAGTCGCCATCTGTCGACTGGTGTGAACATTCTCGACTTGAAACAATCATGGCCGCTGACTGCTTGTCGATTTATTTATGGCTCGAGGCTGGCGAAATTCTAGTCGGTCGTTAGGTCGTACGCGCTCACTTACGAACAGCGTTGATATGAATACCGCATTGTTTTCTCACATGTGTCAAATATTCGACATTCGGATCGACTTTCCTGCCGATATAACTGACAATTTTAATTGTCCATTCTTGAAGCTATATAATTTTATTAAACAACGATTTGTGGCGATGTGTGCTCAGACGGGGACCCCATATTCCCCCGGTCGGTTGTATGTCTCGAGGGATGACGCTCATTGTCCTTGATACGAAGGCGTCGTTAGACAAGCCACTGGCAACATCGGCCAGTCTTCTACCAGGACTGACCTTCAAGATTTCGACCGCATTGTCCATTGGTTGGACAATATCTATCCTATCCTGACTCCCCCTTCTTACTCTTATCCGTCTTTCCGCTCCAATCCCAAACAGCACCCATCGTAGCTGCCACGCTGTCTCTCTGCCTGACTCTTGGATCTTGACCTGGAGCCGAACCCTTTTTGCTTATCGATTTTGCTTTGACTGAGCGCCTGTGAATAAGCTGGTCCCCGTGACGTAGCTTTTGTTGGGCGCTGAAGAAATCTCGGGATTACGGTTATGATTATCTGCGATTTGCAGCCTCGACTAGTTCAAAGCATCATCGAGCTTTTTCTAGCTTTTATCGAGAACTATGCAAAGAAGCACACATACATAAAACAGAGACTTGATTACAGACCTCAACAGATTGTTTCATTTACTTTTCACATTTACTAACACTCGTTATGAAGCTCTGAAGTTTTCCACATTCAGTTTATAGTATAGTCTAGAGACCACGGTCTGTGACTGATAGACAACACGTGTGGGCAAGGCGCAGTGAGACTATGCATGGAATCGGGCGTCTGTTTCTTCTTCGCCATTCATTCGATCGACAGGATATAGCGCTGCGGAATGTCTATAATGATGTTTAATCTCGACGTTTGTTGCTTCAAAGGAGCTAAAGGTCTCAACATACAAAATCATATGCAAGTTAATGTGATCTAATGCAGTGCAATGCAATGACAATTTGTATAGCACCGTTAGTAGCAGCTACTCTTGGGGTTCTTTAACGGTCGCCCACTGTTATAACATTCACTTGTCAGAGGCCACATCGCGAATATGGCTCGTGGGTGCCAATGCGCTGCGGCAAATGAGGGTCGATCTCTGCCAGGTTGCCAGAATGCCCATGAACAGATGATGGGACTCAGATGGGCCCAGTATGGGAAATAGGCCCCATATGGACATCCTGATAGGGATATGGGTCACGGGCTTTTGCACTTTTGACCCGTGTCCATTTTGTTTCGGACCGTAGTATAAGAATACGGTGGAAATACAGTGCGCCACCTTGCGAGTGACGATTTAACTCCATCGTCAACGCGGAATGCACACTGATATCAACTGACATTGGCTGCAAGGCTCCTAATCGTAATTGCAGCGATGGGCAGTAGTTAACTAGGCCTATATAAAAATTTTAATGTACACGTTTCTGTATGGTGATCGTATGGCCTCGACCCTGTTCATTTTCAATGAATTTATCGGGTGAGATCCTTCACCATCGCTGTCCGTTTGAATGAGGGCTACGCAATTTAAGGTCCCTCTCTACGGCTGTCCGAGCCGATTAATTCATGGGAAAATAGGGTCGAGGCCATTCGGTTGCTATAGAAAACGTGTACATTTACATTTGAACTGAGATTCAAATCTCTAAAGTATAGCCACTTTGTGTACGCACAGAGACGCCTTGACGTAGGCCTACGCTTTAATTATCTCTAATCCAATAAAAAAAACTTCTGCTGCGCCGTTATCATAATGCCCAAGGCATCAGTCGACGGTCGATTTAACCAGTGTAGTTACCCAGACCAGCTAAATGATCGTAGCTAACAACTATACTAAATGAATTACTTTTGAGTACTTAAAATTAGCATACTTTCTTCAGCGCCGAAGCTAAGTTGAGGGAAGCAGCTTATCCATACGAGCCCCGAAAAAGAAAATCTGTAGGTCAATAGGTCAACCGAACGAGCGCAGGTCAACCAAACAAGACGCAAAACGAAACTTCGGTGCTTGGCGCAAATATTCTGCATTATTTATTCTAAAAATGTGAACATGAGGATAAGTAATGGGACGGAACTTTTTCTGGCGATCGGCGGTGGGTGAGGTTAAAATTTAATCGATACTGGACAGATATTTAATCATTAGCTGGTTGAAGGTTGAAACTAGAGACGCTGCATTAAAATATCATGGATTTATTCAGTTAACTAAAATGTGTACTAAATGGATTACTTTAAAAGTAGACTGGATTTGCGTTATATTCAACATTCAGAGCTTAATCTGAGAGTGTTCCTGGCCCAGTTTTATATCATAATGTTTGGTAACTAATTATAATGATTCCTTCAATATTTTCTTTCGTTAAGTGTCCCTTTATACAACGTATTCCATTGAGCAGCATTGGACCGTGAATCACGTTTCACACTTCCATGAAGATGAACAGAGCCTATATAGTGACTGGCATGTAGCTTCCTCATCTGCCGTGACTATGACGGATGGTTGGGGAGAGGGCTACCATCATTCCCTGGAGATGGTCTCTTGGTCTGATGAGTGCCAGACCTGATCAAAGGGGTTTTGGTTAAGGTCATTTTCCCTGATTGCTCTTATTCTTTTGTGATGGATGATGGTCTGCATTCGTTTTTGCCAACAATTCTTTTCATGTTTTTCCATTTCATGAGTTTTAGAGGGCATTGGTTATAACCAGGGAACACACTGAATGTACAGTATGTTTTTAAAAAGTGTTCAGTATATTTTAAGAATGTGTTCTGTCTGTTATGAGGCACAAATGGCTGATACCATTGCAAAGTGAAAATTGGTTCAAGTATTATAGGCCTAACAATGCATACTTTTAATTGTATAAAATTTTGCAACTTGTTTTTTTTTCGTGCATAAACTTTTGCAGTTTGACGAATGAATTGGTTTGAAATATACATATGTGATTTATCATTAGATTGGACTCTTAAATTTAGGAGATAAAAAATCTGACTTGCTGGGTAAAAATTAAACGATCACAATGGTTGTGCAGGTTAGTAGGGGAGATAGTGGAACTTGTGTTGCTTTTGTGTTTGTATTTTTACTAGACAATTTATCCGTGTTGCAGCTTTGGGTGATGGAGCCATTCTGTAGAGCCACTCTACCTGAATTTTATTGAATAATTATTTTTGGACTTTCAACATCAGTGTCAAATCAATATGCTTGTACAATAATCAAATGCACTAGGATTGATGTGGATGTCAATAAATCAACTTGAAAGTGTCTCAGGACCTGCATAGGGCTTGGCTGCGTATTTCAGAAATTAGTTACTAGTGGCCATATCGGTTAATCTAACTTTACACACAACAGCAAACTCCGCCACTGCCGTACACATGTAGTGCCAGTCCCAAGCCTGGATAAAGGAGGAGGTCGACGTCGACGACCTTTCATGCCATAAGATGTCGTTAAACATTGCTACCACTACTACTACACATAACAGCAATATGAAGAACGAAAATGCACGGCAAAAGTAACACTGCCATAATTCAATTGTTAATAATTATCAAAGCAGTCCAAACTCATTACAGTTGATAGCATCCACAATAGTACATATTAATCAAATAACTTTTGCCTTTGATCATGAAATGACTGAGGGTTAATGTGTTTTTAAATAGTGGGAAGATCATTCTACAGAGACAGGACAGAACATTTCATAGAAGATTGCTTCAACCTGGCACATGTGGCATCACTGCTTTTGAAGTGTAGCTGATCAGAATTCTTCTTTATGGTATTCATTTTGCAAATCTGTTTGTTAGTTGATAAAGTTTGTAGTCATGTTTTAGGTTATGGTTTAAAATGAAGGTTCTGCATACAATAAAGAGAGCATAATCTTTTGCACTTTGATGTGGCAGCCATATGTTTTGAGCTCTTTTGTGTTTCCTACAGTTGTGTGTTACAGAAATTGGTTACCTCTGGTCATTTAGTTTGACGTTTAAATGTTCTTTGGACTGTGTTCAGGGGGCATGGATTATGATATAGGGGTCCGTGGCAATATATTTAGAAGGGAGGCCAAGCCACTGGTCACCAATATTTGAGTTGCAAAATTGATACTGTAGTGTGCAAGCTGCTATTATGCAGTAAAATTCTACTAATCTAGCAATCTGAGAATATCACTAGAGTAATGTTTGATGGCAGTTACACACTTGGAGTATTTCTTGATTCATCTAAAGCACTGAAATCCATGAAACACCAAAGAATTTATGCAAAAAATTGGCCATTGCTTCAGAGGGCTTCACTTCAAGATGACCAGACGAGGACTTTCCTGTGGACCCAGTTAACATGGGGCCTTGCCCCAGACACCCATTATAGGCTCATGATCATGATCCCCATGTGTGAGGCCCCTCCAATCTTCACAATGAATTGACTCCATTTGACTGTTGATTTTATGGATTACACTAGTTTATCACATTGATAAAGGCTAGTAGCAATAAACCAACTGGGAAGAAAACGAAAGTTGTTTCTGAACTGTGTAATAGCATGCAAGAAGTGCTGGTTAGACTCGTAAACAGTCGTTTTGAGATACTACAAAAGGGAACTGCTGAATGTTCATTTGCCTCACATCGTCTTCTTTAACAATTGTGATCTGCATTAACACGTGTCTCAGAGCATATTTGATTTCATACTCATTAATTTGATTAATTTTCTGTTTCTTTTTCTAACGAGCAATTTTAACTGATTGCTCATCCAGACAGGAGGCTGCAGGTAGGAGAGATTGGCCTGGCACTGTGTCATGTTAGATGTGAAGTCGTATGGTCTCAGGAAAAGCAATTATCCCAGTTGGAGGTCGGGTTTAAACTGAGGATGATGTCGTTTCGTTGGAGTAAAAGGAAATTCAGTCGATGACGCATTTTTGGCTGACATAAGACGGGGTGCGATGTCATCCAATTCAGCTAATCCATCTTGTGTCAATTGGATTTGTTTGGCCATTTAATCGAATTTGTCTGACACTAGGCTTGTGGTTTTACCGTTTCCAGTGATGGAAAATAACTGGACAGAGAAGCCTTTGTTCATTTGTTCATTGCTAGGCTTAGTGGTTCTATTGCTGTGGCTTATTTTCGCAGTGTCATGGTTCAAATCTTTATTAGTATGTCATGTTGACTTAGCTCTATTATGCACTAGTAGAGGTTTTCCAGTTGCTTTCTTGGTGTTACTTTGGATATTTTTCAGCTGGAAGATTTGTTTAACTTCAGAACTTTTTGTTTTATTGGAGTTACTTTGGATATGCTTCAGCTGAAAGATTTGCTTAACTTGAGGACTTTTTGTTTTCTAGGTGTTACTTCAGATATGCTTCAGATGAAAGATTTGTTAAGTTGAGGACTTTTTGTTTTCTTGGAGTTACTTTGGATATGCTTCAGTGGAAAGATTTGTTTAACTTGAGGACGTTGCCTTTGAGGATCGAAATCGAATGTGATAATGTTATAAGTAATATCAAGGTATTGCTGTTGATTCAAAACTTGTAAGCACAAGAAGTCATCCCTCACCCCTCTAGCATTACTGTATTGGTAAATGAGTACTAATACTAGTTGAGGGTGGAGGGTAAAAAGGTGTGTTGCTGGATAAGTGTCTTAAGTTCTGTTCAGTTCAGTGCTTAATTGACTGTTATTATCTTTAAACTGTTTTGGCTGAATGATCCGTGACCTTAGGCCTATGCATCTGAGGATATTCTGCAGAGTAATGTTAACAAGTGTATTACCTTTACCTTTATTACTTAGTGCATTTACAGTTAATTTCATTTAATAATTGTAATAATAAATAACAATTATAATGATGATAATAATGTTAATAAGAATAATATTAAAATAATAATACAACTTAACACTACTGGGTACTACTGGTAATACTGTATTGATGCTGTTTTATCTCAGTTTTTCTTAGGGTTTTTAAGTTACTTGGACCTCTATTTTGAATGACAGCAAACGAAGGTTGTCAGGAAAAACATCTTTTCTTGAAACTCCAGGAATTTGACCAGATTGGAAAGTTATCTGGTAAACTGAAATTAACTGGGGCCAATCTCTGTAAATTTGGAAATAAAGTTGATTACTTCTGCTTCAAAATTTAATTTAATTACAGAGATACAACTGTCTAGGGTAATTGAATAAGTTTTGTGGGAATAATTGGGGTATCGGTTGATGACTGATACTGACTGAAACCGCAAGATGGCGCAAAACTCCAATGTCATTCCAGATGGTCAACATCCAGCCAATAAATCTTTGGAAGTAGGAGAAACATGGAAATTGCAATCTGGGAAAAGGTTTATAATCTTGGTCAACATTGACTCCGAGTCAAGGTTTAATAAACTTGCATTTGAAAGAGTTCCAGAGTCAGTGCAACAACTGGAGAAATGAGTCTGCATTTTTGGAACTGTGCTGCGTGGCAGCGCATTCTCTGCAGATGTGACTTATTTCCATGCATCTGTGCATGGACATTGTCCCTAATGATTAGCCACTGAAACAGCCCAGGACAGTCATAAACTTGGATCAAGGCAGCATTATGAAATTACAGAGACACGTTTGGAGGCTTATCTTACACGATGTTTGATTGATAGACTAGCACTGATATTCCAAGTGGTGGTGTAGTTGGTGTGTGAGCAACATGGCTTTTGCATTTTATCCTATCCATTAAGCCATTAAGTTCCATGAGCAGGAAGTGATGGACGATATTGTTTAAGAAATTCATTGTCCTAATACATATGATTCATAAATGTGGCCTTGCCTGCAAAAACCCTCACGCAGTCGGAAAAGTTAATTTGTAAGAAACGCTGTCAGAAGACAAGTAGGCATAAAATGGGTCAGAATAAGTTATTTCCATATTTATATTCCTGGTTATTTTAGCTATCAAACTACAAGACAGTGAAATATAAGGACTTGTAGTTTAATAGCTAATATAACAAGGAATACAACTATGGAAATAACTTATTCTGACCCATTTTATGCCTACTTGTCTTCTGAGAGTGTTCATTGCAAATTAACTTTTCACTGTCTTAGTACTTTGTCTTAGTATTTTGTCTTAGTACTTTATTATGATACTCTGCAACAAAATCTTAATTTAACATGTCTCCTTGGTGCCTTAATTGGGAGTTGTGTGCATCCATTATTAAACAAATGACCAAGTCATGTAAATATACATTTTAGCCATCTGTTAGTGGAGATTCACTGATGGCAGACTCAGAGAGGTGTGAATATGCTCCAATTTATTATGCTTATAAACACAACCCCAAACCACAGCAACTTAGATTGGGTTGTAGTTATACATGTAGTAAATTTTAACTTGCAATTTCTCAAAAGTAGCCACAAAGAGACCTGCATCATTAAAAAATTGTAACTTTTTAGTTTTACTATTTGTGATAGAAACATGGGGTTTTCACCCAATTTTTCAGCAATTCCAGCCCGATCCAGTGCAGCGTCAAACCAAGTTTTGATATTTTCTGATTTTGTGAGGGTTTCTCAGGCACAGTCACAAATGTTACTCATGTATCCTGATATGAGCATATTGTGATAGTGCATTTACCTCAGCACTGCATATTTATTTGATCATTACTATTTTCTATTTTCTTTTTATATAGTTTCCTATATCTTGACTACTATTTTCTTCTTGCACCTTATATACAGTTTCATATGAATATTTTCTTTCAATGCCTTTCTGATACTTTCTTCTTGTGCCATAAGGATGTTTGCATCCTCTATCTTATAAATAATTTCATTTTGTACTATATCTATATTTTTTGCTAGTATTTTCTTTCTATTTCTTGTTGATATTTTCTTCATATGCCTTATCGGTACATTTCCATAGATTACCGTTGTTGTTTCATTTGATGATATGTCATTGGTTCTTTGTGCTTTTACTGATATTTTATTTTAGTGGATGTTTATTATTTGAATAGTTCCCTTAATTATGAGTGTAATTTAGTGAAAGGAAGTTTTATAAATATTTTGTTCTTTTGCATATCTAAATGTTCCTTGTATTTATCCTAGTCACTTATCCTGATAATATGTTCTTATTTTTACCTGCTTTTTGTCTGCAGGTATTGCCAGATTTTGTTGCTTAATTATCTGTACTGAATCTGTATGGATTTTCTGTGTTATCCAATTCATTATCGGCGTTCTATCGTAGGTTGATATTGATCTGAACAGTTTGCTTTCGGTTTTGTCTGATATTGTTATGCACTAACAAAACGCAGTGAGTGTTCCTGTGGCCCCAGGATAAGAATTTAATCTCGCTGTCTTCCTTGAGCATTGTACTTACTAAGAGGTAACTGTAGGAGAAAGAGCAAAGGCTAATGCTGTAGAAATATTTGGTTCAGAAACTTCAGGGGCTTTCCCTTGGGGCAAACGCTGACCAAGATCAATGTACCTTGGAAAAACGTGGCAACTGCAGGGCTCACTCTTATTTGTTGTTTTGATAGAAGCAAGAAGACATTTCTGCCTGCCTGCCTGCCTGCCTGCCTGCCTGCCTGCCTGCCTGCCTGCCTGCCTGCCTGCCTGCCTGCCTGCCTGCCTGCCTGCCTGCCTGCCTGCCTGCCTGCCTGCCTGCCTGCCTGCCTGCCTGCCTGCCTGCCTGCCTGCCTGCCTGCCTGCCTGCCTGCCTGCCTGCCTGCCTGCCTGCCTGCCTGCCTGCCTGCCTGCCTGCCTGCCTGCCTGCCTGCCTGCCTGCCTGCCTGCCTGCCTGCCTGCCTGCCTGCCTGCCTGCCTGCCTGCCTGCCTGCCTGCCTGCCTGCCTGCCTGCACATACCTCGAATGAAACTTGCAGAGCAGGTGTGGCTTCAGTTCCAGAAGGAATTTAGTGGTAGGATTTTATAAGATGAGTTGAGCAGGTAAATTCTCTGATACTGAGTACGTTGAGGAAACCATATGCAATATCAGAGAGTTTACGTTGAGAAGGCGGAAAATAGAGATTATGGGATTGGTACAAATGATGGTGATTTATGGTACTCGTAAAGATGGTGATGGTGGTCGTATAGGTGGCTGTGGTATTGAAACAATTATTCATTTATACAAATGGTATCAGAATACAGTAAAGTACAGAATACTGTCGTAAAGTCTGAGAACTGCTGTTTTCACATCATAGATAGAAAGCCAAAAGCACAGTTGTAGTTTTGTTGCTTTGTCTTGTTTAAAAAGTAAGGAGGAAGCATTATGTCGTAAAGGAATAAGACTATAAGCATTGGCAGAATTGAAACCTTCAAAGATTTAAACTTAAGTTAAAGGGATCTTTCACTTCTGTGAAAATGAGCATATTTTGTTTAAGTACTGTAGTGAAAATCTTCGTATTAAACTATATCATTTTGAATAAGCAGTGCTTTTGCATCATCAACATTACAAAAAGCCATCAAAATTACAAAATGCCATTCTTTAACATTTCCAATTACATTAAATTTAAAAAAATTAAAGCATGCATGTCTGATATTGTGAAAATTTTAAAGCATAGGTATTCTTAGTCTTTTTATAGAATACTTGCTTATCAGGCTGGGATGCAGGGAGTGCCTTCAATAAGATAAGATGAGGATACTTTGTAGGTGTCTCTAGTTACATTGTGTTTCAGTTTATCTCCAAATTTTAAAGCACTTTGCACTTCACAAGTGTAAAATTATTCAAAACTGTGACAATTGAGATTTAGCTGCCTGCAAGTTAATGCTCATTACTAGAGGTTTATATTTTGTGCAGGTTTCTGTAAAAAGGGTAAATTTGTTAATTTCTTTGATAGCGTGGTATGGACATTTTTAAATGTTAGTTGATTTGACAGTGTCTTTAGAATCACATGTCTGCAGACCTAGCCACAATAGTATCAGTCTGCAAACCTAGCCACAATAGTATCGGCCATCCAAAACATTATTTATAAGAATGTATGTATCTAGACACCATTATATTATGCATGTGAGTTGTGTTCCATGTATAAACTTATATTTGTACATTATTTAACACAAAATAGTATAGTTCGTGAGTATTCTACATGGCCACGGCTTTCCCTACCATTATGTGAACATGATTAATATGCCCCAGTGTCTTTGACAACCATCATTCAGTTTACATAGACCCTGTATTTATCAGCTCACCCTGTCAATTCATCTACTGTCACCTGGTGGAGCACCTGCCGTTGGTCTTTGACAATCTCCTCTGCTTGGGAACCCCACTTGCCTGTTGCTTAATGACGCCATGGGAATCCAGCAGTTGGTTATTCGATCCTCCTCCCACTTCTCCTCCTCCTCCTCCTATCCTCCCTATTTTACCCCTTTGTGTTCCTATGAACATGGACTGCCATACCTGAGAATGCCAGGCCGTAGGAAACCTGGCTGGTAAAAAGAAGTGAGACTGGGCAGTGCCATGGGAAATCAACAGTCATGACCGGCAAACGGTAGAACGAGTCGGTGGCGACTGTGTGATGTGCGCCCCCTGCTGATCACACCCTCAAAAGTTGATTTATTGGCATAATCAGGGAAGCGATGATGCAGAAGCGCCAACGAATAGTCCAGCTATTAGTCGCAGCAGCAGCCCGCTGCCAATGGATATGGACGAATGGGATGCTCAGTGGCCGGATACGGAGGCTGCTGTTGCTGCCACATCTCTAGTATTGCAGTTTGTTGTCAGAAGAGGAGCCTCTGCTGGCGGTTGAGTTTCCAACTAACGGTGCCGTCTTGTAAGTGAATGGATGGATGGAAGCAAGACCATTGCTTCTGTTGGTTGCACTGATGGAAAAAGACCTCATCTTCCATGTGGCTTCTGGTCTCATGTTCTGCTTCATGCACTGAGCTGTGCCATTAGCAAATTCGTCCTGCATGTGAAGGGTACAATTGCTTAGGAGTTTTACTGAGATATGTGAGGACATTAATGCCAGAAGCTATGGCTGAACAGTGGACTTATTTTCAATCTTGAAAACAAACACTACGTGGGAGTCGTTTGCTGAATGACAAATTTGAAATGGCCTTGAACTTGGTGGATTCACCTGGGTGGCTGACAGATTAAAATGGATATCACTTTGACACCTATGTAAGCAAACTACATTTCAAATCTTAAAATGATTTTATGTCTCATTGAAATTCTCAATTGATGTACAAGCAAAAAACTTCATTTTGAAGAACTATGTAGTCACATTCGTATTTTTATTAAGTGGATCAGTTAAATAAGATGGAAAAATTTAATGCAAGTTTGAAGTGTTTTTAAACATACATATGCAACAAGTCTTTATATCGTATTCATGCTGCACTGTTGCTACGCATTATAGTAGAATTATAATAGATAATTTTTTGTATTTATCACATTAAATTTAGTAAGCTATTTTGTACTTGATGTTTGAATATGTTGCTATCACAATTGTTATTTTGCAGTCAAAAATGTGGGAGTAATGCTGTAGTAGGTGGAACTGTATGAGTAGACCTACATTTCTTTATGGTCCCATATAACATTATGCTGTATGTTATAGCATTTGTATTTCAAAGTCAGTGTACTGTAAGAAATAAAGTACTGGAATTGTAGTGTGTTTGCAGCTGGAAGGCACCTTTTTAATAAAAGCTGGATTCTCATTAGTTTATTCATCAGCGAACTGTCTTGTTCTGTAATTGCTCATTTATCCTTCCTTTGTCCTGTTCTTCAGTTGCACTTACAACATCGCTTAAATAACAACCTTTTGTCATGTTGTCTGCTGGTGGCTTGTTGTCTGCTGGTTGCAAATTTTGCCTGACTGTCTCCATGGCTAGAGATTTCCACGGGGCTATTCACTGCGCTTTAGCACAAAATTACTTTCAAAAAATGTTTTCACTATTCACGGCCACATCTGATAAGATTTATAAAAATTTTTGAAGCCAAATGGTTCAGTTTCATCTCCAAATTTCAGCCATAAATCCCCATATTACCTGTACATATTGTTCAGGATCCTCTACTATACAGAAAGGAATTCACCTTAAAGACCCTGGCAATCACCTTCATAAAAGTTTAAGAAGTACAAAACTTTGTGTACGTTGTACTCCCAGTGGAATTTGTAATGTAAACCGAAGATGTAGGCTTCTTTACCGTAAGTTTTAAAAAAGTGAATTTAAAAATTGCAAGGAACCTTGCATTCTGATGTTCTATTAAAATATGGATAAATATTGTCAACTAGGCTTACGCTTTATTAGAAGTTGTATTATAATGAAGTATGATTGTAAGGAGGCTTCAGTGTACACCTTACTTTTTGTTTTACTCAGAGGTGTGCGAAAGCTGTTGAGTCGAAAGAAGAAGCACGATCCCCTGGAAGCTGATCTGGAATCAAGAGTATTTCTAACAAATTTCAGCTACATTCTGAAGAATGATCCGCCCGGGGAACTACCTTGCAGTGTTCAGTCTCAAAGGAAACTCTTTCAACAAACAACTCCTCGGGTTAGCTCAGAGCTGTATAACTCAGGTTCTTGGAGAACAGAATAACTAATTTTTGGCTTATGATTCAATGTTGTAAATGTCAACAGTGCTTTGTTTTTATAAGGTGCTGCATGATATTAGATTTCTGGAGAAACATTGTCAAATGAGAACTTGAAAATACAGATTGATTTGCAAACATTCACTGACATGTAGTCAGTGAATGTTTGCAAATCAATCTGTATTTTCAAGTTCTCATTTGACAACGGGAAAAACGGGATAGATGGCAAAACAACCTGCAAAAACAATCTGCTCTATTAAGAATTGCTGTATTATGGTTGTGGCTAAGAGCATTTGGTGCAATACTTACAAGTGCCCTTAAAATACATTTGGACATGAGCTTTTTGGTCTTTCTTTCCCTCGTTTTTGTAGGCACTTGAAAACCATATCCGATCTTGATTTTGTGCTTTCAGGTTGGGAGTGCTCGGTTGAGTTTCCCTTGATGTGGCGTAATATACAGTGGCATAGCTATGTAGGGGAGTGGCACAGCCACCCAGAGGCGGCACTGTCAAGGGGTGGCTAAGAGGGCGGCATACTTTAACGACATATTTTTATCATTTCTGCCAAAAATTTCAGTGGTGATCACATAAAAGACATTGAGCTCATGGTCCAAAGATGGAAAGATTGTGCCAATGAAAAACTTCAGGCGTTATAGGCCCCACTGTACACACTGTGTACTCTAGCCACCACCCTGCACTGGAGGGACTCTAGTCATGACATCAGTTATTAATTATGATGTATTTTGAACTGTCAGACATGAGATGGTCAATGCCTTCAGAAAGAACATCAATCTAGATACTCCACCGTTTACGAGAGCAGAAGGGGAGGTTAGATAAGATAACTGCATGTTTATCCAGATGTTCACTTGATCAACTAAACTCTGCAAAGGCATTCTTCTCAGGTCTTCTCAACATAACTGAACAGGTGGGCACTATGTGGCCAATTTCATGTCATTCTGAATGCAATTGCACCACAGGAATTGGCCATATGTTGTCATGCTATTGCTTTATTCTTGTCTGTCTTTCACATACTCACTAACTAATTGTAATATCTGTTCATACAATCAGCTTGTTTTTTGTCACGTATTGAATGATACCAACTACAGATTTAATTTGTCAGTTACCTGGTCTGGATTTGAGAGAACCAGTGACCTGCAACCCAACAGTGGGGCCAAATATGGAATGTCTGTTGGCATTGCTTTTCGGCCGGCTTTTCCTCCTCCTTCTCTTTCTCCTCCCTGTTCTTTTTCCCCAAAATCATCATCGTCATCTTCATCTGTGCTTAAGAGAAGGGTCTCAAAGAAAGGGGTATTTATTTATCAAAAGACAAAAGTACCTTTAAAGACAATTAGAATTCTCCCTTCCTTCTGCTGATTGTTCTGATTGATTCCTTAATGCATCATATTGTGTTGAGTTGCCATATTCCTTGTAGATGGGTTGATTACCATATGCCTCCACAGTTTGATAGGGATTGCAGTTTGAATGCTGTGGTTCTGCTGTTTGTCTGTATGCCAGCATTAGAAGGATCCCTGGCTAAGCAGTTCATTCGCCAGTTTACATTACGTTGATGCAAAACAATTGCAGTTAGCGGTGATGCTATATAAGTTGCATTACCATAGTTAATTATAACTGAAAGTGTTTTGGTGTATTGTTGGGTTGCAGGGAGTTTAGGGAGATCAGGCACCATGGGGTGAATTGTACAGCCAAAAACAGACATCAGCTTCTAATTGTAATTGTAATTTGAGATTTATAAAGCACCTCTTAGAGGATAAACTCAGCAGAGGTGCATCCGACCCAAAAAAGTAAAATCACTGTTAAACAGTACAGTCTTCAGGTGCCTGCACAACACTGAGAGGAGGAGAGAAAGGAGCTCAAGTGGCAATTAGATTAGACTGATACAGTCAGATTCAAATTTCACTGTGCTGATAGTTGGGATGATGGTTTTGCAGCAGAACATATCTGTGATGTGCCTATATATCTATGTACTGGTATCTGGACATTGACATAGTTCCCCTCAAAAGGCTATCACCAGGTAAGGATACCTGTGATATCTGTGGTGATTATTCCATGTCTGAACATGACACTATGATGCCTATGACGCATATGGAAAATTGGAGTTTTTCTTCTGCTTAGCTGTGTGTGCATTCTGCCTGCATCATACTGATGGTTGGAGACATAATCATGGTTTCCATCTGGTCCCCTTTAGTTTCAGACTTGTTCAGTCCTATAATATTCTGGGACGTAGTAGAATGAAAAATCTCTGTAATTGCCTCCCATGTGTTGGTGATAAGAGCTGAAGGAAATTTGTCCTGGGCCATAGGACAAGATATGTGTTGGGTGCTTGGGCTGCTTGTATCCGAATCAGTGGCATTTTGATTTGCCATTTACTGCCAGATATTTCACATTTCCTCCAGTTTATTTTGATGTACAGTGCCTCAAGACATATTTCATATGCCAATTTGGGAGAAGAAATTGTTCTATTTCAGTTATGTGCATGCCATTTGAGAGGATATGTTGGGTTCCCTTGAGGTTGTGTGAGCTATGCCAATTTAGGTTCAATAAAATTTCTTCGCATAATGTCTAGGGCATTTGTAAAGCAATCATTCCAGAGTTATCGGTCTGATGATATTGGAAACTATGTCTCCATTTCTTATCACCATGCAGTTAAAATACACATAAATTATCGGGTAGTGAGTGCAGTCCGTACGCTCTGTCCAGCAGCTGTATACTGCTATGAAATGTATGTATGAACTAGGGACATGCCAATCACTAGCTTCTTTTGAATCAAATCTTGAAATCAAATTGGCATTCTGATTCAGTTTTTATTTTAATCTTAGCTGCCTGGATTTACTTTTAAGAGTAAAGCTTCAAATGCAGATGTTTCTTTGAGGGCCTATCAGATGGATTTTCTATGCAAGATGTCTCCACTGCATGCACATGGTCGCAGGTACTAATATCGTTCTTCAGCTTGGGTGATTCATGACAGAAGCACAATATCCCTGGTGTATTTGGTGGTGCAGCCACTATCAAAGACCACCCATAGAAACCAATACAGAGTCTCACATATAATCCAGTGATGCAAACATTTTGGGCAGTTGGCGACAAATTGAATGTCATATTTGAGGACTATGGCAGATGTATCTGGAATTATTGTATGCCTACAGTGTTAATGTAGGCCTAGTTCTTGGACATTAGAATGAAAGAGTGAATAAAGGTTGGAAGCCATGTCAAATGCCAGAATTTGCAGTATGGTACATCTACTGCAGTTAATAAAATTAGGATCTGAAGAGGAGTTAACGTTGTGCACCATGGACAAATCTTCATCCAGTACGACACTGTCCTGGATGCTTTGGTGTCGTGGATAATCAGTGTGTTGTGGTTTCAGCCTATGAATAACCCCCACAATAACCACACTATTACCTTGGTTACCTTTATGCTTTTGATTGTTTTATTGTATATTTTGTCTTGTCTTGTCTTTAGCCATCACTGATCCGAAGGCTGGCCGCACTGTGAGCCAGATGTTTCTATCTTCTGTTGTCCCTAGTAAATGACTCATAGTTAATCCTGTCCAAGACCTTATGTTCTCAGTCCAGGCTGTTCATGTTATTTTTATTGTACTGGCATTTATACGTACACCTGAATAAAGTCTTGATTGACAGAGTAAGTTAATTTTTAACTATAAAGCATGATCTGTGAGCAGATGATAACTTACATTTTAAACTTGCAGTTAAGAATATATGAGAAGCAGAACAGTCTTATATGAGCTACTTTTCAATGATGGCTGGTGTGTGAAGATAAGCCTAAACATTGCTCATATATTAGCTAACATATGCTGGATATATATATTAGTTAACATATGCTGGATTTAACATATGCTGGATATATCTTAGTTAATATATGCTGGATATATATTAGTTAGCTTATGCTGGATATATCTTAGTTAATATATGCTGGATATATTTTAGTTAACATATGCTGGATATATCTTAGTTAATATACGCTGGATAAGGATTGAATTTGCTGTACACAATGTATTTAACCTTCAGGTTTAGAGACAGACAAACAGACAAAGACGAAATGAAAAACTTGAATCAAACAGTGGCTTTAAAAGTTAGAAAGTACTTGTTAATCAGAAATTGCATTAAAAATTGATACTGCCCACACTTACATAGGGAACAGAAAGGACTCTATGATATTTTGCTCTTAAATTACTAACAGTAAATTATGTTATTCCTGCTGTGTGGCAAGTCACAGAACTCCTGTCATTCCAGTGAACTGCTGCTTAGATGTGGTATTCAGTTTTGTAACATGTTTGCACTCTTCTTATGAATATAGTCAAGATCAGTGTTCACTCTAAGCTGCAAGGTCATGCAATAGTTTTGTGGCTCGATGCACCATGAATAATGGTCAAAAATAAAGTCAACCAAAATTTTTTAAAAACCTGCACACTAAATTTTCAGCTTAAAGAGAACATTTTTCAACTTAGCTAATTCGGTAGTAATGTAATGAGTCAGTTTGAAATTTTTTACTTAATTTCCTTCAGTTCTGAGTGAATTGAATCACGAATCCTGATTTGAAATTGATGCCAATATACCAATATGTCTTGGTCCTTTGAACTTTCAAAAAAGGTAAATTCAGGTTAGAAGGGGACACTAGACCACAGCCTTACAATAGTATCTGGACATTGCAGAGAACTTCACCTTATCTTATAACTGCATTGCTCTACAGCAGCAGGTTGCCAGTCTCTTATGCAGGAATTAGATGTGGTACTCGGAAATGATGAATGGATCTGTACTGATTCATTAATGCCTGATCCCTTACACCTGAACCAACAGCTCCTATGATGAATGACCCATGTGAATGGTGTCCGATTATTGCCAACAGGTGGATTATGAAGGTCAGGGTGCTGGATATCAGTGTTTCCTAGTTCTCTGATCGAGAGAGAGAGAGAGACTAGTGAGACAGACCCTTGAAGGAAAGATGGTTTGGCAGCTGGAGGTTGATGAGTAGGCAGATGTAGGAGCAGACAGACTGACAGACGGACAGAAAGGGAGCCAGACAGACAGAAAGACGTGACAGACCGTTCTGCTGTAAGTGCTGCTGAGTAGATATGTCTGAAGGCCTAGTGTTCTTTGATTGGACAAAAGAATGCATAGGACTATCAGGCTTTCTTATCAGTGACGATAAATATCCATTACTCCTAGGAAGGGACTGATGAAGGATACTTAATGTCAGTGACAGATACTTACTTCCTGTGAATAGCCTATCCTAAGGTGAAAGACAAATAATTTCTGTGTTTATTATGGTTTTCTGTAATTACCTGCAGTGTTCCTCATACAAAAATGCTGTGTTAGATAAGACAAGGTAAAGTAAGGTAAGGTAAGTTAAGGTAATTTCACATTAAAAAACCCATTTAGTCCTTGGAGACAACATCCTCTTTAGTCCTCGGAGTTGAAGTGCTAACCTGAAGCAACACCCAGTAAGATAACAAGATGAAGTAATGGCTGATGCATCGTTTTTCACTTTTCATCCATAAAGTCCTCAAATTCATTCATTGCATCCTCATCCACTTCCAACAGGTGGAATATGAAAGTCATAATGAAGTAACATTCCAACTAAGCTGAAAATTGAGTGTGTGCTTTTCTGAACTTGCTGTGCAGAAATTTTTTAATGATTTAATATTGTTTGACCATTTTTGGTGGTGTGTGGAGCCACAAAGCTGCTCTTAGTATGCCTGTATGTACGGCTATTTATATAGCACTTTTTAAGAACCTGAGTGGCTGTGCAGCTTAGAGGGAACACTGCCTGAAAGCAGCAATATGGACATTATCCGGTAAGTTGCAAACAATTCATTTGATGCTTGAGAAATGAGGATGCAGTGATTGAACCAGGCTTTGAGAACTTAATGGATGAAAAGTGAGGAATGATGAATGAGCCATTACGTCATCGTTCTGTCTTATTCTGTATCTGCTCTTAAAGTTGATTTATGGTTTTTGTTGAAAAGGTGACTGTGGTCAGTCAGAGGGGAGGGCCTTGGTCAGCAGCTGACCACATGTGCTACCAAGTGTAAATGGACGTCACTTGTCAACCTTAAGTCTTGCTCAGTTTTCCTGCTTTGCATTGATCTTCTCTGTTGGCATTCATGTTCATCACAGCAGCAGCGATGGTTGTCATAGCATGAGATGCCATCATGGATCTGAAAATGACCTCTTGGTGCTTAGTCATCTCCTTGGAGCTGACACATGGATTTCTAAGGGTTGTTGATTTACTGTGTGCCAGGCAGTGACAACCGTTTGGTATCTAGCATTGCATGTAGAGCAGTTGCTTGTTTTTGGTTTCTAGTGTTCTGCTGTTTCTTTTCAAATCTAATATAATCCAGTTGAATCTGAAAACTTTTATAGCGCCATTATTCTAATGCATAAGACATCAGTTGATGGTCTGTTCAAACCAAAATCACATTCCAGTTGCAATCCGTTGGGCAGAGGCATGTCTCTGTGCACTATCACTTCTTTCCTTCCTTCACTGGAGTCTTTATTTTTGCAGTTCCAGATTTTCTTCGTTGTGTAAAAGGGTCATGAATCTGGAAGGTGAACAGATCTTTTTATCAAAAGTCTAGGCCTCAGATTTTAATATTGGTAATTAAGGAATTTGTTCTTTTGCTACTAATCCTCATCAGCAAGTGTCATAGACAGTAGGTTATGCTTCTGGTCATTCTGTCTGCCTGTATATCTCTAACTGTCATGTCTTGTATGTTTGTATGTCTGTGTCTGTAAGTCTGCTGATAGGTCTGCCTGCCAGTCAGTCATCTTCCTGCTCTAGCCAGTAATAATTATCTCTGAGTTTGATGAATGAAGCTTTTCTGTTCCTTACACAATTTTCTTCACTGCTTTTCCTGTTTGTTGACTGGAAAATTTGCAAAAATTGTCCTGGGTCGCCTGACGCTGTTAGCACCAGCACAGCTTGAAGGAGCTGGTATTATGCAAACTCTCTCAGTTAACTAGAAGTCGGGAAGTCTCTATTATTTACGTAATTGTATTCTTACACACATACATTCTCCTGCTTACTCATACATTCAGTATTGCATATTGAAGAGCAGGTGGAGCAATACAACACATAGGACTGTAGAGTAAACATCTCTTTACCAGGCTGAAAAGAATCCCAACCTGCTTATGACATATACCAGATACTGGTAACTTTGTAATAGTGTGTGGCATTGTAATCCATTGGTTAATATACTATACATTGGCAATTAACAATTAACAGATGTCATATGTTTGAAAAACTTGATATTCAAAGTTTCTATTATAGGAAGCAGTCTAGTCAGAGAGATGGGATTAAATATGGCCCTTTGTATGTTGAGCAAATGAAAAGAACTGTCAGAAGAATTGTTAAAGTGAGAATTATTATATGCCTTTATCAATTAATTAGAAACTTCAATAGTGCCGGTGTCTAATGCACAAGGCATCAACCGACGGTGCAGCAAATTACAGCCGCAGTCAGGTTGATATCCAGAAAGTCAGTCCACTGAAACAGAGAGGCAGCCTGCGGCAGGTAAGCCAACTGAAAATGGTAAGCCTGTATCAACCGAAGTCCTTAGAGGTTTAGCATGTGATTTAATGGCTGAAGCTCAGACACGAGAACGAATGACCCGGCTAACTTAGACAGTGCTTCCCAGACC
This sequence comes from Norana najaformis, assembly GCA_964023275.1. NCBI lineage: Eukaryota > Metazoa > Annelida > Clitellata > Crassiclitellata > Hormogastridae > Norana > Norana najaformis. Next base: position 8,338,269 of record OZ029926.1, read on the forward strand.
TGTGCAAGATATATGTTGCCAATTTAAATCCTAAAACGAGTGTTAATAATCCAGTGGATGTTGAGTGCATTGTAAGGAAACATTGACCCATTTATGTTGATTGATCATGTATTTGTGATCCTGCAATCTTATTTTTAGCATCCATAATAAAAACTATGATGATGATGATGATGATGATGAGTTCTCTGCCCGAAGGCGGGTCCATTGGCTTTATGCCACCTGGGATGAGATGAGTGAGGTGGTTTCCTTCCTCTCAGACAATTGTGGGTGAGCAACTTGTCCAAGGTTGCTACGCAGTGGCTTGAGGCAGATTCGAACCTGTGACCCTCCAGTTACAAGGCACTGAACATACCACTACAACACTGGTCCCACAATAAAAACTAGCTGACCAAAAAACCTTATTATTATAGACTGCTTTCATGGGGAACTATGCTTCTGACTGACTGATTTATTTATCAGTAACTGCTTCCTTCACAGCTGCCTTTTTTTTGTGGTGCAGATGATTATGAGTTTATTATAGCCACTCCTTTGACCTCTGCAACCCCAATTTGTCCTCGTGGTCTATTAAATTTTAGGTATGAACTTGTGCAGCAGCCATAAAACCTCCTTCCGCTGTGACGTTACGTTCAATCCTTGTTCACATCATCATGCTCCAATATGCATTAAGCTTCGAAGACTCTCGCTCGTGTTGTCCCATCCACCTAGACGCTTCGTGATTGCAAATTTAAAACAGCACTGGAAGGGTTGAGATAGGGATAATCTGCTTCTTGGTCTTTGCCCACATTCTGTGAGCCGTAAAACCTTTTATGACTGCGTGAAGCCGTAAAACCTTTTATGATCACGTAAACTCCATACAATTGCTCATAACATAGGATTTATGATGTCATTAATGCTGTCATGCAGGTATTGGCAGTACCTGTTCTAATCCCTTTATGGAGTGATGTAGAATGGAAAGGTTGATGTGGTGAAAGAGATGAGATGTTTATGTTCGTAGAACAGTGACAGTTACTAGACTTGGAAATGAGTCTGTGCTCAGGGATGTCTCGGTGTCGCCTGATCTCCGGGCTTTATCTGGAGTTTTTGTCTTGGATGTGAATATTTCAGGGATGCAGGCCGTTTTAGAGATGAGTGGACTCACAAATAAATTAGGAGATTTTGAGTTTTTGTGATAACTAATTATGTGACTTATTCTGGTTTATTATTGGTAACTACAGATATCTTTTGGCATAAACAGTTGATAAATATAACTGGCTTAGTTAATATACGCTGGATAGAATTTATACACATATATCTCTGGACATTTATGTAGAGCCATATAGGGTCTTTTCGAAAGTGCTAGGCCTTACCAATTTATCACAAAAAATGTATGAAGAATGATTTGAGACTTGAAGAACTAAATGACAGGAAAGAGTGAAATGTAGATAAAGTAAAAATGAGCTATATCAGCTGGTCACATGCAGTCTGAAGGCCAAATGACAAAATGAATGTTTTTCAGATGCTAAACATAAATGGATATCATTTCAGAAAGATTGAACATTTTGCTTTGGAATGATTTCAGAATTTTCGGGAGGATGTTAAGGATGCATCAAATGCAAATATTAACCAAGTTATAAGTGAATATTATTATTTCCACATTTATTACCTGCCACTATCTGACAACTAATCATCTAGCAGTGACGCTGAGCAGCAGTGATTGAAGGACTCGCTCAAGGTCCCTACACTGTAGCTGTCTCAGATGACGCTCGAACCCATACCTCCACGTTACAGGCCAAGCACTCTAACCAATTTGCTACCATGCCCCACAATGATGTGGCAATGATGCAAGCAGTAACTAAGTCCAGGATACAGAAGTATGTATTAGGCAGATGTCATACTTGTTTTAGCCGGTGTGGTGATGACGTGATGAGTTGCAGGTCTGAGCCTTGACCTGTGCTTATAACCACCTACTTTACCCCTCATGGGGTTGTGCTGTATCTCGGTTGATACCAATGATATCACAGAAGATAGTTCCCTTTGAAGAGTAATGTTGCACCGTTCTTGGATCACCAGATGGCAGTTTTCTGACCATTTATAGGATCTTTATTAGTTTTATCTCCTCCCCAGTCTTATCAACTTCCTCTGTTCTCTTCAAACTCATCTTGACCAGTCTATATATCTCTATATATATCTCGATACAGGGAGGGCAGCCCCTCTCAAGGGTGTCCAATGCAAGTGTGTTCTGTACTGTTGGGACAAGCCTTATGATAAATCTTTTCTGCACCTTTTTGATCTGCTATATCTTGCTCAACATCCAAAACCCGTTACTGGATAAATATTTAACTCTGAAGTATCAGTGTTACTGGTAGTAGTTACTCCGGTCTTCCTCTGCTGTTGTTTGATGTTTTCCTTCATACTGTTTTCTGTTAGCACTGTCCTGCTTCTGCTCAACAAAATCTCAATTAACATTGTGCTTTTCTGCTTTAATTATTTTACCTAATTTCCATTGGTGTCATTTATACCAGTATATATTATTGTTTTTGCTTAGTAGATTCCTCCATGACTTGTGAGTAAGTATTGAGGAATGAACAAATTTTCAAATGACCAATGCCGCATGAAATTGGTGCCTTGCACATGCACAATGTTGCTTTGCTCAGGTCTTTGCCCAGATTACCTTACAATATTTCCATACTGGACTTCATTTATCGATGGTCGATTACACCGACTATAAGAGTTTAATTTAATGAAAGTATAAGAATTTGAAAATTGCTTTACTCAAAAGTATCAAACCGGAAGTTAAAGCAGAGGTTAGGTCACGAGTGGAAACTGCAAATGGAAGCGTAAATTTTATATAGCGCATTTACCATTAGTAAACATTGAAATTTATGTAGTGCAGTTACTGTTTGTATTCGAATTAAAGAAACTATTTGGCCGAATACGAATAAACTATTCAGTGCACTATTAGGATCTGAAGCAAAGGAATACTAATATTTGGTACAGCTCCAATAATTAACCAAATATTTTATTGAAGGCAGGCCTTTGGATTTTAGATGTTTAAATTGTATGGCAAATAACATAATATTCATTCAAGGGAATGTGCAGCCTTTCTTTATTTGGTTCAGCAGAAAGATACCAATTTAATTTGATACATCAGGGTTTAAAATCAGACTAGTGGCAAACAGAGCTCTGCAACATAACCAGTCAGCCAATTGTTCTGTTACAAAACAATTGAATTCTGTTAACAGCCAGTATTACTGATGAACTGATTGATTTCCTTAACATTTTACTAAATTAAGTGTTAGTCAGTGGCTTGAACAGGAATGTGTTGCTTGAGATGGCAAGTTAAGGTGGCAAAGAACAGCATCTGGCCAAGGCTCGAATTGAATTTTGTAACTGTGTCACCGACCATGTTTTGTAAGAATTTGTGTTTTGTGTTTGTGTATATATGTTTGTGTATATGTATCTGGACATTTATATAGCACCTTCAAGTATGTTGCAGTGATGTATGTTACAAGAATAGTCTCTTACTGAAATGCAAAGCTCAAACTCTTTCTTGTTTCAAGAATTTCCTCGAAACTCACTATTTCTGACTGGCTTACAAACATCTGGATATCTAACTGCATTTCACGTGGCAACTAACTAACCTTACCTTAGATTTGCATTTCTCTGTGAGTGTGTGTTAGTAAATGTTGTAATAATATTTGATGAACTGTGGTTATGAAATATATTTTACTCTGGAAAATGTGCTTTTGTTTTTGGTACAGGCGAAGGCAATGGTACGAGTCTGTCCAGTGAAAGTGGACCACGGCACTTGGCTAAGCTGCAATGCTCAGAACAGGCAGATCACCATCTGTGGTGATCCATCCTTGGGCAGTTGTGGTCCATCCTTGGGCAGTTGCCCTGATACAACAGTGCCAAAGAACTTCTCATTTGATGCAGTCTTTCCTGAGGAAAGCTCATTAGTAAGTACCTGTAATATAATCAGATTTGGCCAGTCAACATTCCCCTTTTTCTTAGCAGATCCAGCATTTGCATGCTGTAAACAAATTAATGATTGTTTTAAGGTTATTTTTACACAGCATGATTGTACATTGGTTTTATATGAATAATGATGATGACAACAATGATGGTGATGATGAAGACAAGATGATGGATGATGATGATGATGATGATCATCATATAATGAGTGTTCAACTTATCTCATTATTGAGCAGAATATGAATTTGAGATGGTTATTTGGTACACCTCTAACTAATAAAAATTCCTGATAATTATCATAATAATAGTTGCATTAATGTAATGAAAAAATTATTATTATAAAAATAATCATAATAGTACTTCTGTGAAGCCTTATGGGTCATAAAAGATGCCCAGAATCCATTCAGCACTTAATGTTTACACAAATATCTCACCAACAATTCCAGGCAAGTTGTTTATGGCTCAGTTTCTGGCCTGGCTTCTGGCATAACCAATCGTGTGCTGGCCAACTCTAAATGCACTGCATTGTGCTTCTTGTCTCTAAATGGTTTCCTAACCGGCTGTGGCTATGAACAGATGTGGACCTTGGAGGCTATTCTGCCCAATGGCTTCATTTATTCCAGTTTTAATAAATTACTGGTAAATGTGGCAGGTTAACGATATTGCTCTGGTGCCCCGTTGTTGATTTGGTTGGTAGACACGATGGGCTTTAGAGACGCCTGTTGACAAAAGAGAAACCAGTTCATTTTGGGAATAATTCTGGCACACGAGAATCATAAATGCCCAGAGATGGGGCAGTGTTTATAATTTCTTTTGGTTTATGGGAGCCCTAGTGCATTGTAAATCCTGATGTTTGCAGTGGATCATTCATTGACTTGATTGTGTGCTTCCCATTAATGAACTGCTACAAGTCATATTTGATGGCTGCAAAATTATTTGTTCAGCAGTAGGCTGTTAAGGTTGGTGTGTTGTTTATATTCCTGATAAATACATAGTAGGCATTTTTTATTCTAACTGTTGTAATAATGATTTTATTAAACCTAGGAGAAATGTTTGGTCATTAATAAAACAAATTAGAGTAGCAAGAAAATCATATCTCACCTCAGGAGAACCATCCTCTGAAGGACATGGCATAAAATGCTTGGAGCAGAGAGAAAGATTTTGGGCAAAAGTGAGCTTTGATTTGCATATCCTGCAACAGCTGAGCAATAAATTTTTACCTCTAACCTCTGACCAAAAGGCCTCCAGCTTATTACATCTAGCATGCTTGCATATTGTTCTCTGCTCAAAATTTCTTTTTGTCATTTTATTAATATAAAACAGTGATACTGTGAAAAAGTATTCAATATTTTGCTTCTGAGAGGTATATAAATATTCAGATCCATACACACATACATACTTACTTATATACTCACATATATACATACAGACAGACAGACTGACAGATATACATACATGCATACATACAGAAATACAGACATACATACATTGTCCTCTCAGCATTGGCAAAAACGTAAAATGAGTTTGCTGGGAAGTGATTGATCTATGCAGATCCATTGTCTGTTCTATATCATTGTAAGCAATAAAACAATTTAGAGTAGCAATAGTGCAGTGTGAGGAAAATATATTAATATAAGATAAGATGGAAATAAGTCAGCTGAAAGTGGTTAAGTGTTGAGTTGAAACTGGCTACCGATTTTGCTGATTGAACAGCTGGCCAAGTGAATTCCAATAGTTTGCCACTTAAACCCAAAACATGGGCCAACTGAGATCAAGACGTCTGTTAGTGATAATCAGAGGAAGGCAGTTCAGAGATAACTGCTTAACTAATTATTGTAATTAAATTGTTATTTATATTTAGTTAAAGTATCTCTGAATTTTGTATGTTGCTTTGTATTTCATTAGGCTGAAGTCTGTTCAACATCACTGACTGACTTACTGCAAGCAGTTGTTCTCGGATCAAATGCATGCATTTACTGCTATGGTCATGCTGGACTAGGTAAGGTATTGAAGATATTGAATTTATTAAGCAATGTGTAGGCAGATGACTACTAGTCATACGGCTTTTCTCTGGTGCCTGCTGCAAGTCTCTGCCATAGGGCATCATGTAAATTCGTTTGTTATCCAAATGTCCCATACACAAGAAAATGTTTTTAGTTTAACAAATTATTTTATTATGTTCAGCTTTGAGAAGAAAATTATTTCATCCCAGGCCTGTACTTCTAGGGATTACTTGTTTGGTTGAGGAATATTATATTTGTAATTCTTTATTTCTTGCATTTGGGACATTCAGGGGCTTCCAGGGTATCTATTAACAAGCCCTCCCAGCCATTTGCCAGCGGAAGGCTGTTCTCAAATGCTGACAACGTGGTATTTATTGTCCCTGATCATTAAAAGGTGCAGACCTAGAGGAGAAGTGTGGGTGGTTGTACAAATGAATGTCATGGTGTTGCTGTGTTCTCTTCTTCAGCCTGCTACAGGCCGGTTTGTAACTTCCTGCGGTATTTAAATTGGACGTTATGCGTGAAATGGCTGCAAGTCTGAACTCAGTCCCCAGAATATATGCACTGGCAGTGCAAAATAAGTCCTCTGTTCCCAGGAAGCCAAAACAGCATCTTGCCACTGAACCGTGTCGTTTTGAGGTATCAGTCTAGTGGAACGCTGTAGTCTAATGACTTCTATAGCACCGTTATTGTAATGCACAAGGCATCAATGGTTGCTTCAAATGAAATCGTAGTCAAACATCATAATCTATTGTAGAAGCATGGTCAAAATCTGATGGAATCAGGTGGGTTGGCAGTAGAGAGGTCATGGAAAATTGGTAGTATGAACACCACTCGCGACATTAGTGGAAGTTTAGAAATTTTTGTGGGATTTCACTTGTATGCTATTCAGATGTCTGATAAATTTGGACAATTTCCCCATTTTCTTCACTTGGCTGAAGCATCATATTCTTACGGTGAATTGTTGCAGAAAACCATGTCACTGGCAAGAAATAGTTATCTATTGTTGGGCTGTGACTTTCGATCTTGCATTTCTGCTGAAGTTACCTGCAATCAACAGGAGTCATGCTGATTGATTCATGTAATAGTTGCTTCACCATAATACTTTATAAGAGATATTAGTTTTGATATCTGATTGATACCTGAGCAAAAGCCATTACACCATTCATAATGCAAGTGGACAAAGTTAGTGAGCAAATAGGCTTAAAGACCTATAGTCTTGTAGGGTTCCTGTTTGTGGTAACAAATTGGTAATTGGCTTATTCACTCAAGGCGTCTCTTCAATTGTTTGCCTTGGAGCGAGTGTCGGTCAAACAGTGAGACAGTTATTAGTACAGGAAGAAACTATTTCTGCAATACAGTGTGCCATGGAGTGTCTGCAATCTCTCACTGGCCTGCAAGCCATTTATTTGTCTGGCTCCTTAGACCACCATAGTTGACTGGTTGTCATAGCAGCTACTGCAGTATAAACATGTAAGTCTGATTGTAGAAGCATTACATATGGTTGAAATGATAGGATTACTATTTCAATTAATATAGGCAACATCTGAATTAGTCTGAATTAAACTGGAACCATTACATTCTGCACTTCAGGAATCATCGTCATCATTGTTGTAGTCGTTATCTTCATCATCATCATCATCGTCATCATCATCAGTTCCTGATGCCAGCTGTTTTGCAGTGACGGGTACAAATAAATGAGCGCCGTTCTTTTTGGTCATATATCAGATTCAATGCTGTTCTCATGGTTAGGTCAAGTCATGTTATATCCTCGTTTATATTGTCTATCCAATGTAGGTGTGGTCTTTCCTTTGCATCTTGCATTTAATACAGTGTGTGCCACTTGGAATTCTTTCCACGTGACTAATCCATCAGAAGCCTTGCAGAAATGACTCTGTCTAGCAGGGTTGTCTGTATATCCGAGGATTGTTGTATTTCTTCATTTCTGAGTTTTTTGGTTGTGAGATTCCTGTGATTTTTCATAGCAAGGTCATTTCTTTTATGAGGATTCTTTTTTCATCTTGCTTTCTCATTGTCCATCATTCTGTCTGGCATTCGTATAGATAAATGGGTTGTATGATCGATCATCTCATATATTCTTGCCTTTGTTTTCTTCATTATTTATCTGTTTTGCCATACTTTGGTCATTCTTTCCAAACGCTTGTGAGGTGGGTCCTATTCTTCTTTGTATGTCTTTTTCAGTGTTACCACGTGCAGTTGTTAGACCTCGGACATAGACTAAATGATCTGTCTGTTCAATAGTTTCATATAGTTTCTTCTGGAATGCTGGTGTTTTTGGCAGCTCTGGTGTTTTCAATAACCATTGTCTTAGTTTTCTGTGCGTTCATCAGTAATCTGAATCTCCTACTGGTATTGTCTATCATTGTCGATTATTGTTGTAATGTCTGGGCGCTGTACAAATCTCGAGTTTACGATTACGATTATGGCCGTAGTTCTGTTCCATTTCTGGTTAGGAGACCAATGTTGTCAGCAAATTGAAGATTGTTGACTATACCTACGTTTAGTTTGATTCCTGCTTTGGTGTTGTTTAGGCTGAGTGCCATTACTGCTTCTAATACTTTTGGTTTTTCTTATATTAATGAAATATGTACAATGTATTTACAACGACCTCTAAAAACCAGTAGAAAAAGTATGCGTTGTCAATCAGTTTACAAGATGCTTGTATTATGTAATCTTTTGCATCTCTCCAGATATTGGCCGCTCGTCCGTCGCTTTAGCAAATAGGTTGAATATGTACGGTGATAAGATGTATCCTTGGCGTAGCCCTGTTTTTGTCTGGAAATACAGGAATACAAGGCAATTAATGATTTCCACTCACTCAGTCTTGCAATCTGCTTCACTGTGGATGATGAGGATGTTTTCGTAGAATCATAATATTAAGATACATTTAAGAGCTTTAAAATACACAGTTGGCATAATATTATGGTTTGAGGAGAAGAGATAAGTACTTTGTAATCATTTTGCTGTTGGAATCTAACAATTAATTATACTGGCAAGAAAATAGAGCTGTTCCATGTTATTGATGTTGGCAGATAACTGATACAAGTGTCTTTGAGAGGTTCTTATGAGGCACCATGCTTCTTCTTCTTCAAGTTCTCTGCCCCTGGGCAGGTTTGAACGTCCGATGGCGCCATTCATGACGTTGTTGGGCCTCATCCTTCAGTTTACCGTATCCATCCTCCTTCATCAACCAGTCTAGTAGTATTTGTCTAGGTCTTCCTTTTCTTTTCTTTCCTTCCATTCTTCTGTGTATGATATTTCTCAGAAGGGAATCACCTCTCTATATATATCCAATCCATTTCCTCTGTCTCATTCTTATTGTAGCCACCAGAGATCTTTTCTCCCCCACCTGTTGAAGCATCTCTTCATTTGTTTTATGCTCTGTCCAGCTAACCTTCTCCATCCTGTGCCATTCTCCACTATGCTCTGTACAGATAATCAGATGCCATACATCCATATGCAGCATGTATGCAGCACATTTTACTTATTAGTTTAAAAAGTTACTGGAATCGGTATTGTGCCAATCGAATCCATTCATCTATTGGATTGGTCCAGTGAATCCATTTGCCCTATGGAGGAGGACGGCCGGCGGTCGGTCGATGGCGAATTGGATGAGATCCGTTGTCTGCAGTTATTATTCTCCGCTGTGGAACAACTTTCTACAGGGAAACATATCATATGCTGCTGTTTGATGAATATAGTTCTCCATTGCAAATCCAAGCATTAAAATTCATATATTTCCGTTTCTTTTCTACTGTCCCATGTTTTTAGATGAATTGATTAGCATTCACAAAGCCTCTGTCTGATTAATGAAAATATTATTCTATGTATGTATGTATGTATGCTTATGTGTGGACATCTATCTATATATATATATATGTATATATGTTATACAAATATATGAATAGAGAGAGAGAGAGCACTGCAAATAGATGAAAATTTAACATATATCAAAAAGTTAAGCTTAAAATGAGCTAAACATTCCAAAGTCCACAAATATTTTAAGTCTAAAAATATGTAACATTTGGTAACAGCAATTAATCCCCTCAACATAACATATATGCTTAAGCATATATATAAAGCATATTTTATTTTTTCATATTGTTATCATTTATTACATTTTTACTGACTACATTTTTACTATTAATCTTTATTTTCTTATGGATTCACTTTACTGATCTTGTTCTTTCACCTCATATCTTCCATTTCACTTCATGAGTTTTGGTGATGCTGTTGCAGAACTGGACCATCATTTTTGAAACCCTTGGGACAGATTTCATTTCACAGATATGGAAATTTGAAAATCTGAATGCTTTGTAATAATAATAACCTTAATAAATTCACTTTGAAACTATTAAATGACTGGGTTTCTCCATTTTCATCATATCAGATTCTCATGTCTTGAAATATTAGATGCCCGACAGATCAATGCCAACTGCCAAAATCCCATGGAATCTATTATACATGGTTACTTGTTCAATATTGTGTATGTAGCATATACGTTCATATGTATATGTATAGCTATTTATTCAGTAAATATAGAGCACATTTATATAGTACTTGCATACAGAAGATCAGTTCCATGTGGTGGTGGCAGTTAACACATCAGCTATCACCTCTGTGACCTGGGTTGGCATCTAGGGTCAGTCACGTGAAATCGATCATCTTCGAGCCTCCTCATTTCAGGTAAGATGACTCTTACCTGTCCATTGACAATGTGTAATGTCCAACGTTTGAAAGGTTTGTGTTGTAGAAGGCTAACACTCATTGTTAATCAGAAAGTATTGCAAATTTTGAACAAAGCTCAAATTTTATGCAAAAAGTAATGTGCAAATTTGACCTAAAGTTATGCATTTCAGGTGTGTATTCCAAGAAAGTTACTTTGTAGATGCTAAAAAATATGCACAGTGCTATCTGTAATAAGAATCAAAGATTCTGTAATAAGAATCAAAGTTGTGAAAAATTTACAAATTGTTAAATTCATGGTGACAAAATAAGAGTTAACCGTGTTTGCAGGAATCTTCACACTAGGCACTGTGTAACTGTGCTTAGTTCCGTAACTGAACTTATTTTATTTTTTGCTTGTTTTTATATTTTTCCTGTATTTTTTATGCCACCATACTAGTTGTTGAATAAAGGTTTATATGTACATAAATTTTTATTATGATCAGTTAGAAGTTTGTACTGAAGATGGCCACTAACGTGCACACGGAAGGCATGATGGACTAGGGTCTTATTATTAATTAGAAACTTCTGTTGCACTCTGGTGTCTAATGCACAAGGCATCAACCGATGGTGCACCAAATTAAAGCCGCAGTCAAGTCAATATCTAAAAGTCATTCCATTGAAACAGAGAGCAGCTGTTGTGGGCAGATAAACCAACTGAAAAAGATAAGTCTTAAGGTGAGCATGAAATGACACAAGAGACTGGGCATAATGCACTGATGCAGGAAGAGAATTCCAAATTTAGGTCCTGCAACCAAATATCTTGTTCACCAAGAACAGTTCTAGTTTTTGGCTTAACCAGAGAAAGGCATTCAGACGACCTGGTTGAGTCAGCAACATCTGCCTTTCAGCACTCCTGAGGACCAGGCTTGAGGAATTGTTAGCCAACATTTAACGGCTGTGGTCAAGATGAGTTTCAGAGATCAAGAGAGAAGCCAATGATTGAAAGCTTGCCAGTGGAAGAATATATTTGAACAGCCCTAATGAAATCTATCAGCAACAATAATTGATGCTTGGTAAGCTGCAAGAACTTCCCTTTGAAAGGAAAGTGAGGCCAAGAGAGGTCAGCGTTAGAATCAGAAGTCATACCACTGGAGTACCAGAGAGCTGGGGTTATTAGTTCATGACCTGGTAGATATGGCACCCAATGAAATGGTGTAGGTGGATTAGAGGAACACCAGAGAGAGAAGGGTGTGGGGGTTGAGTTTAGGATGAGTTACAGATTGCTTTTTGGGTGGTTCATTTTAGTAATTTAAACTAGGTTTGGTTTGGTTGGTGTGAAGATTAGATTGGTGTTAACCTGTTATGCCAAACTGTCATTTTATTAAGCTGTTGAAAAAACGTTGTTAAAATAATGATTCTTACTTCACTGGGTGCTGTTTAGTTGTTCCTCTGGAGACCAAAACTGTATCAGTCATTTGGTGCAATGCTGTTTAAACATTAATGAATACTCCAGAGCTAATTGTCTTTTATAGTATCTCTGCACTGCATTCGGATGAGGCTTGATTAGATTAGATTAGATTATGGCGCTGTACGTACCATGTTTTGATGAACGATGCAAAAACTCAGTGACTTTTATGCTCGGATAAATGATTTGTCAAAATGCACTGAATGAACTTGTTCTTACACATGCACTGACATACCTACAAGAATCTATCGGCTGCCTCTGTAGTGCATACGTGATGACTATAGAGATCCCTTTATGGTGCTGGCCTAGTTGTTTGAACACACCGCCGCTGTCATCTGGGTTACTGTTTTTCTCTGATCAGAAGAACTGCATTTTGATGTTGTCTAGTGGGACAGCAATAACCCCAGTGACTGAAGATTAATTGCCGTTTGTTAATATGTTAATGGAAGGATGGAAATGGATACAAATCAATGACTTTTACACATGAGTAACTCATGAATGCAAATGGGTAAACATCATTGATAGAAACATGTGAATTGAGACACTTCTGAATAGGTCTGGGAGCTTCACTGATGTCAACATGTAAATCGGGATACATTGCCAGGATGTTGTTATGCATATGAGTCTTGGAGAGGGGCACAGGAAGAATAATAAATTGTGATTAGGGATGCTGGTTTCAGTATGTTGTCTTATGGCTTGTCTGCCCAACAGATCTGATCACATTTGCTTCTAGTCCAAGTATTCTACCTCAAGCCAGCAATGCTGAGGAACTCTGGAAATATGAACATTGAAGTGGATTGTGAAATTCCACAGAAAAAATTTGTGTAGCACCAATATATAGGCATTTGTATGAAAGAAGGATGATTGATGTTTGTCTGCATCAACAAAAGGATCCGATAGCGACACGGTCTTCTTCCAGTTGCTTGGTGGCTAGCAGTGCTATTGGTCAGTGGCTTAATCTGCAGGGACTTAGGCCTATGTTAGCTGATGGGTCACAAATCTGAAGATAACAAGACATGCTTTTGGTTTTTTGGATATTAATTAAATATGTGCACTGTATCTACAGCGATCTGTGCTAAATAAAATAAAGAGTCCATGATTGACTTCGGTCAATGACTACGAGCGGTCAACCCATTTACGAGATGCATGTTTTATGTAATCTTCAGCTCTCCAGGTGTTGACTGTCGCTTTAGCAAATTCTTTTTTCTTCAGCTTTCTGCTCTTCTAACTTTTTTCATTTCCCGCTCTCCTTTCAACTCCACCTGTCAATCAGCCATCTTTGCCTCATCCACTCTTCAATCATGCTTCATGTCTCTCTCTCTGTCAGTCTCCTTCTATGGCCCCTGCCCATTTGACACGTCTCCCACTCTCAGTCTCACTTTGACAGGCATGAGCGAAATTGTGCCGATATTAATGATAGTCTGGCCTTACATAGTAATTAGTTCCAACAAGTTAAAACAAATGAATATACTTCAAACAAGTTAAATAATACAACCTACACTTATGTTAATTATAAACTAATTGTTGTCTTGCCCTTGTTTCTGTACATCATTGGTGGATATAGTCGAGGATACCATAAAGAGTTTGGTTAAAATGTCCGGCTCATTTGGCTACTTAAGATAAAGCCCTGCAAACCCATGATGCTGTTTTTGTCTGTGCTTGTACAGGGAAAACATATACAATGCTGGGGATAGATGATTCCAGAGAAAACCTTGGAGTCATACCTTGTGCCATATCGTGGATCTATAACTTGATCAAAGAACAAGTTGAGAAGACGGCTTCAAAGTTCTCTGTCCGAGTTTCAGCGATTGAAGTAACTGGCAACGAAGGAACTGTGCGAGATCTTCTTGCTGATGTTTCTACAGGTCTGATCTTAGCAAACATAATTTTATTTAAATCAACCATGATGTAGGTTTTGGGAGTAGGATGGCTGATGACTGTTAGTCAGTAACTAAGTTAGCATATTATCGCCTATCAGTGTACAATTATTTAAGAACACAAGAAAAACTTATCAGGAATACAATGTCCTAATAATAAAATATTTACGCGTTAAACTATCAGCGGGAGGAATAATACGGTCAAGGCCACGGGCCGTAGGGAATAATTGAGGGTTTTAACTGGTGGGAGTAGCTGTTGTAAGGCATAGTTTGGGTTGTTCAAGATTGCTTTAAAGAGATGAGCATTGGCCATGCAGCAGAGTTGTTTGAACGTTGGAGAGTCCCCAGGACAGTAGTGGAGACGCAGGGAATCAGCCTTTTCTTTCACTGCTGTAATTAAGGCTCAGATCTTGTTTTTTTAAACCAAAATATTGTTTGGTTGTTAGATTGCATTTGGCATCCCATCTATCACGTCCAGAACTGTGTTGTAAAGGATTATTGACAGAGGTTTGAATAAATTTCCAGTTGCATTATCTTGTAACCTCACATATATGGTAAATAATTCTTTGATTGATTATTTGGTGACAGAGAAAGAGAGTAATGAGGATGCTGGTTCCACAGTATTTTTCCATGAAGACCCAATTGGTGGAGTTCGAATTGAGAATCAGAAAGAACTGCGTGCTCCCACCGCCCAACATGCTGCCTACTTCCTGGATGCTGCCATAGCTGCCAGGACTGTGCCAGGTAAATCGAAATCAAAGATTGCACAATTTCTAAGAGACCAAACACAAAATGTGAAATTTTCTTTCTACACTAATTTGTTCTGTCACTTAAGTGGCTCAGAGTAGGAAACATATATGGCTAAATCACAATACTAGACACTTGGGCGCCCACAGAAGTTTGTGCAGCAGAGGGCAAAACATGAAAACTGGGACACTTCATCATGGCCTGATAAGGGCCAAAAATGTTTAGACTTGAATCCCAGGAGGGATTTGCCCCTATATGCAGGCACCCATGACTCAGCATAATCATGATGTTAGTTTGCAAAAGTTTAGGGTTGCCAAATCTTTGGACTGAAATGTAAACAGAGCAGCTGACAAAAACAACTGCTTAGTCTTTGATGCACTTGTGTTCAAGCATCAAACACCGTGCTGAAACCCTTTAAAAATTTTTATTCAGCTGCTCACCAAGCCTACTGTATCTGTCTGAATAAGGTGGTCTCTTCTGTATAGGTTGTTTTAATTGTTGTGGCAGTCAGTTGATTAGCTGATCTGGAAATCCATACCTTATAAGTTTGCGCGTAAATAAACGATCACTTGATGATAAATACACTCATGGAAGTGATGAGACTAGTGCACTTATTATGTTGTTGGCTGTTGTTTAGATGCTACTGAGGATTCCTCTCATTCTCATTTCCGATTCACATTACATACCTACCAGTATCACATTGGTCGAATCAGCCACAGTCATAATAAGGGTTAGTAGCCACCATTTGTATTTTTAACTTATCATTAGTATGTATGTATGTATGTATATATTTATTTATGTGTGTACACCATAAACCCATTTTAAAAGCAGAACTTGGGTCCATATCTGTGATATCGATGCCGCGTTGTGAAAATTTTGCATATTAACTTGATGGGAACTGTCTGCTTAAAGATTTGGGTTATGGAGAGTCCCTAGCAGTCATGTATTAGTGCCTATCATGGAAGAGTGATGCATCATTATCTTTACTTCAGTTCATAAGCATAGTGTGTTATGGCATGCGTAGATGACCCACACTTACATGTGTACAGAAATCAGAAATTAGTTCTGCTTTTTTTCATTTCAGATAAAAGATATGGCAGAGTTGCACTTTGTTTTGTTAATCATTAGTTCTTAGTATTTTCATTTTAATTAATGCTTTCATTGTTTCTTTATTTTCATTGGTTTAGTATGTTTTACTGTGTTTAGTTAGTTAGTATCTTTTCCTAGTTTCTCATGGCATGGGTCAGTGTTCATACCCAGCATCTTTTGGAATGTACTAGTCTTACTGTATTATGCTTAACTGTATTGTGTTTTATTCAAATTCCAATTAAATTAACAGTGGTAATTATGGCAAGAACAAGTGAATGCTGTGATAGAAATTAATGTTCCTCATAGAAAAATTCAGGAGCCATGACCGCAACGTAGTTATGACCAAATTTGTTTTATGTCGTAGCGTGCTGTAATGGGTTTATGGTGTATGTATGTATGTAATGTATTTGTGTATGTAAGATGTATGATTGTTTGTAGTCACTTAATATAGTGCCATTTAAGTACCTCCCTAGTGCTTTTTTGTTCATTAAGAACAAGTTAACCTGTACGCAAATAATACTCATACGACTGGGAGAGTTGCTACTGGTGGGCTCTCACACACATGTATGACGTCCTGTCTAGAGTTGATGGTTAGCACCATGTTTGGAGTTCCTAGTACATGTTGCACTGAGGATGTTGACTGACAACAACTGAATGAAGCCTGCAACACATGGTTATTCTCACCAACTAGAACTCCATTGCAGATGGTAGAAGATGCGGAGTCCAAATATCCCGCAGGTTACTGGGTCTGTGTGGAACAGGCATTCTTCAGTAGGTGGCCAAATGGTCACAGAACCTTTCCATTACTGACAGTCGACTCCACTTGAAAGTCTTATTTGCTGTCTGAATCTGAGATTTCCCAGTCACAAATGGCACAGGTAAGTCTGAGGCCTGACATTGTTCAAACAGGATCCAGCCGACCTCTGTTAGGTCGACCAGTTCAAAAATATTTAGTGGATGGACTTCAGTGACCTGCAGTCAAGAAACTTCCAACAATGCAACAAATTTATATTTTTCGGATTACTACATCAAAAAGCAACAATTAAGAAAATAAAGCTGTAGTGAGTAGTACATTGTGGTGCTTCACTTGGTATTTCAGTTCAGTGATTACTTTAGTTTACCAGTACACCATGCAAATTGTATAACGGTACTAGAGTTCATCCTCAGTAACGTTGCATTACACTGGAATAAATAATGCCAGATCGATTACACAAGTTTCCGTTATATAACATTATGTTCTATTGCTGTGATGTGCAACAAACCTATTTCTGAATGTAGTAATTGGTGGTCGGAGCCAGCTGCACTTCCTTGACCTCGGCAACTGCAGCAGCCAGGGGAGAGATGGTGATTACTCCATCTCCACCTTAGGAGCAGTCTTGTTTGCAACGCTCAGCGGCCAGAGACACGTGCCACACAAGTGAGTGACAGCCATTCAGTGAGAACACTCCAGGACAGACAATCAATCAGTCGTTGTCTGCTGCACCCAGTCCTACGTTCAGCCAATCTCGGCAATTCTTTTGTAACAGTATTGTGCTATTGAGAAGCTGATAAAACTTAAAAGTCTTTACTTAAATGTCTGGTGATGTGACATAACGAAGCACTGGTTTTGGTTCTATGCCTGCAACTTCTTCAATTTATGTCGGTTTGATTAAAAAATTGGCTTCAGTTCCAGATTCGCAATTGTTCAACACATGACATACACCTGTGATTCATTTATGCTGTACTCTACAACACCTACATGAAGCACATATGTTTGATAGGGTATTTAATTTCTTTAAATTTGGTAAAACATTGGTGTCTGCTTGGATTCTGAACTAAATGCCCAAACAAGTTTTTCTTGTGTTGTTTTTGCTGCTTTTATTTAGGGATAGCCGACTGACTCAGCTAATCCGAGAGTCAATGAATGGGCCGTGTCATACGTGTATGATTGCTCATGTATCTCCGTCCAGCCAATTATTTTCCGACACGCTCCTAGTTCTACAACTGGCCTCCAGAATTTATCGGTTGAAGCCAAAGAAGAAGTCAAAGGTATATTTGGACCAACTATGGAGTTTGAAGACAATAGCAGTGTTTTATAAATAAGGATGGATGCAGGGCCAGATTAGCAAGGCCAAGACTAAGGGTTGACCCGTCAGGCCAAGGCCAAATCCACAGAGGCCAAAGGTAAAGCCTTCAAATCCAAGGCCAAGTCAAGACCAAGGCCAAGACCAGATGTCAGGAAAAATATTCAAAGTCCCTTTCTGAATAACTTTACGTGAAGTGATGGCTGTTTTTTCATGCAGTGAAATAAGCAGTCTTAAAGTTGGAGAGCACAGGGATTTATGCAAAGGGTTATTTTAATATGGTAAAATCTAAAGGACAACACAAAGTATGGGTTTGAGCAAACTGTGTTATGTAGGTGTTGCTTTTTGGTCACACGTACATTGATTGATGTATTCTATGTTGTGATTATTATTTTTATTCTTATATAGCAATTATTATGGGCGCAAGGTCAGTCAGTCTGAATCTGTGGCATGAAGCAGTTGTGAGTGAAGGACTTGCTCAAGGTCTCTCTCTCTCTCTCTGTTCTCAGCCTTCCTCGTTCCGAGATTCGGCCGCATCATGCACAATGTTCCTCCAGTGTCCTCTGTCTTCCACCAGCCTGAGCATCTCCTCCATTGTTAGCCCAGTCCATGCCCTGATGTTGCCCAACCAGTTTATTCTCGGTCTTCCTCTTTTCCGTCCTCCCGGTATTGTGCCCTGTATTATCTCCTTCTCGATGCATGTTCCCTCCTTCCTCATGATGTGGCCAAAATAGATCAATTTCCTTTTCCTTACTGTCTTCAAAAGATTCCTCTCTACTCCAGCCGCTTCCAGTACCCATTCATTTGACCGCATTTCCATCCACGATATTTGCATGATCATTCTTAGACATTTCATCTCGAATGCTTCTATCCTCCTCTCTTCCTCCTTCCTCAAAGTCCAACTCTCACATCCGTACAGTGCCACCGGCCATACTAATGTCATCAAGAGCCTCATCTTTGTTACCAGTGATATGCCATGGCTTTTCCATATTTTTTTAAGATTTGTAGCCATTGCATATCCCTTTGCAAGTCGTACCCTTATCTCTGCTCCACAATCGCTGTCCCTGTCGATCCTCGAGCCCAAGTACATGAAAGTATTCACCTGCTCCACTGTTTCCTGACCTATGCTGATCTGACACCTGGTTTCTGCTGTTGTCATGACCTTTGTTTTATCCGTGTTAATCCGCATTCCATATTTCCTTCCTGCTCTGTCTAATCTTTCAACCAGTGTTTGTAATTCCTTCTCAGATTCTGTTATTAGTACTATGTCATCTGCGTATCTTAAGTTTGTCAACTGCCTTCCCCCTATCTGCACTCCTCCGTCAAAACCCTCCAAAGCCTCTCTCATTACCCTCTCCGCCAGAATGTTAAATAAACTTGGAGACAACACGCATCCTTGTCTCACCCCTCTCCTGACTCTGAACTCTCCAGATAGTGTTCCTGCCACTTTGATCTTTGCGTTTTGTTTCTTGTACAGCTTGGATAACAACTTTATTATGTGTCCAGGAAATCCCATTTCTATCATTGTTGTCCATAATGTTTCATGTGCTATTGAATCAAAAGCTTTTTTGAAGTCTACAAAGCACATGAAAAGAGGTTGTTGATGTTCATTTGCCTTTTGCATAATAATTCTCAGGTTTGTTATCTGGTCTCTTGTCCCTCTAGCCTTCCGAAAACCCGCCTGTTCTTCCGCCACTTCTGCTTCCGTCTGATTCCTTATTCTTTCCAAAATGATCCTCAGCATAATCTTACTTGCGTGTGCGACCAAGGCCACTGTTCTATAGTTTGTACATTGCCTGGCATCTCCTTTCTTTGGTATGGGTACAAAAATTGAATCCGCCCAATCCTCTGGCCATTCTCCATCTTCCCATAGTGCTGTGCATATAAGATGAAATCTGTCTACTGTAGCTTCTCCTCCGTATTTAAACAGTTCCGCAGGTATTCCATCCGGCCCCGCTGATTTCCCGTTCGCACACTGTTTTATCGCTCTTGCCACTTCTGATCTTAAAGGGGGTGGCTCTCTCTCGTATTCATTCGTGTCCTCCTTCACCTCTTTGTCATCGTACAGTTCTTCGCAATACTGCCTCCAACGTTCAGCAATGCCTTCAGTGTCCGTGATGTATTCTCCATTTTCTGCCTGTATGCAGTGTATTTTTGGCTGGAATTTGTTTGTAATTGACCTGACTGTTCTATACAGATATCTACTGTTCCCCTTCTTGTTCTCTATTTCCGCCTTTTCACACACCTCCTCCAGTTGTTTCTGTTTGTCGTTTCTTAGATGTCTCTGTACCTCCGCCTTCAGTTCTTTATACTCTTCTCTGTCCTTTTGCTTGGCTTCACGCTTCTTGTTGATGAGTTCAACAGTTTCTTTGGTAATCCATGGCTTCCCTTTGTCTCTCCTCCTGTAACCGACTATTTCTTCGGCCGCAGTGAAAAGTATGTCTTTTGTTTCCTTCCACAATTCGTTGGGTGACCTTTCCTCTATTACCGTGTTCAAAGCTTCGAATCTGTTTGCTACTTCTATCTCATAGGTGATTCCCTTGTTTCCAGCCAGATCCTCTACATTCAGTCTTTTTATCACCTCTTCCTGCTTTTTCCTTCCTAATCTGATCTTCAATGTTGCCACCAGCAAATTATGATCTGAATTGCAGTCCGCACCTGGGTATGTCTTGCATTTGTTGATACACGTCTTCCACTTCCGATCGATACCTATGTAATCAATCTGGTTTTTTGTTCTTCCGTCCGGAGATGTCCAAGTACTTAATCTCCTTGGATGTTGTTTAAACCATGTATTGGCCAGACCCAACTCCTGTTCCATACAAAAATCTATTAGCCTCTCCCCTCTCCCATTTATCTCCCCCAATCCTTCTCCACCCGTCACTGGTTCTATTCTACTTTTTCCCACTTTAGCATTGAAATCTCCCATTACCATTGTAATGTCTCTTTTCGGAATGTTTTTTAACGCTTTTGCCAGCATCTGGTAGAACTCCTCAACTTCATCTTCCTCTCCATCTGTTGTTGGCGCATAGACCTGTATCATGCTTATGCATCTTGGCTTTGCTTTTAATCTTACCACCAAAATTCTGCTGCTTATTGTTTCATATCCAATTAGGGCCTTAATCCTGTTTTTCTGTATCCAAACTCCTACTCCTCCATGTCCCTGAGTCTCTTCTCCTGAATATACAATCATAGTTGTGAGTGAAGGACTTGCTCAAGGTCACTACATGGTAACCATTTAAGGAGAGGCTCAAACCCATACTATCTGCATTACAAGCCAATTGCTCTATCCAGTTGGCTCAGTGTCCCACCAAAAATTATTTATAACCCATAATCAATCCTCTCAGAGATCCTGTAAAGCATGCAGCATGATGTTAGTGTGTAGTCAGTTGGTAACTGATTGATTTTGACTAGGTATGTCTTTTGGCACATACTATGATTTTACTTTGAAGATATTGATTGGAGCATTCTGTATTTTGGTACTGGCGCTATAGGAGTCTTTAGATGTTCAAGAAGACTAGAAATGAGCACAGACACCTGCAGATGCAAAAAAACCCTTCTTCCTCTTATTTCTCTTTCTGCTTCAATCCCAAACACCACCCACTGTAGCTGCCATGCTGTCTCTGTCTGACTTTTGGATCTTGACCTGGAACCGAACCTTTTTGCATATCGAATTTGTTTTGACTGAGCACCTGTGAATAAGCTGGTCCCCGTTATGTGGCTTCTGTTGAGCGCTGTAGAAATCTCGGAATAATGATTACGATACCAGAAGTGACCAATTTTCCACTATTGATATTTTGCACTGTTTTCATAGTCAAAAAGCAATTAAGTACAGTATGACATCTTTACCGTTTCCAGCTTTCAAGTACAAGTTCTGATGACAGCGGTCACGAAGAATACTTGACAAGTGGGCAGATGCATTCCAGTTTCTACACAAGGGCCATTGAAGTCAGAAGTTCCTCCGACCCAGAGTATGTCTCAAGTAGTGAACAGTCTGTTGACACCGTTATATTTGTAGGCAAAGGCAGGCAGACGAGTGGAAACAAAAAGCCAGTAGGTGATAATGCTTCTGCTTCAAAGGCCATCTTGAAAATTCCTGATGATTTAAATTTTTCTGAGACAAAACCAGTTGAAAGCTCTGTTTCGGACCAAAACTCATCTGATTCAGTTGTGAAATCTTTTAAAACCAAAAAACTAATTCCTGAAATTGTGGAGCAATCAGAGCTTGGTTCCCTGGTTTGTTTGAATAAAGGTAGTGAAGTGTCATCAAGTTCGACTTTTTCAAATCCTTCTCAGCTGAGTGGGTTTGAGTTTGAGCCTGGCAAAGGAGTGGCAACCCAGCTGGGAACTTCTCAGAAGAATAGTGACATGAGGCATGATCCACAGGGTGATGAAAGTCGTCAGAATTTTGAAGAGTCTGCTGTCAGTAGCAGCCAAACGTATGATAAACTGACATCTTGTATCAGCAGCATTTCAGATCAAGTACGATGCAGAGTTCGAAAGCGACATTATCCATTGCCTATGAGCTTGGTGAAACAGAATGAGCTTTGGGTTGATGGACCTAATGCTGTTGCCACTGTTCAGGCGTCTAAGGACAGCAAGAATGCAACTGATGGTGTGAAGAGTGTGGATAGCATAAAACCAGTCGTTGTGACCTCTGTGCATTTAGCTAGGAAGTCAATGCAACCTGTTAAAGAAGACGAAGTGGGCCAAGCAAAAGACGCTGCAGTTGGTTATCCTAAAGAGGCAGCTGTGATAGATAACTGCAATCTGGAAACTTCTATAAAACAAGCCACTGGATTAGTAGCATGTTCTGGAGGAATGAAAGTGAAACAGATTGAGGAAGTAAAAAGACATTCAGGGGAAGCAATGAAAAAAGCTGAAGAGGCAGCAAAGCACGAAGAACTGTTGTTGCAATCAAAGGGCTTGGCTACACAGGCCAAGGTGGCTGAATTGTCAGAAGGAGCAGGAGAAAGAGGCAAAGGTGTTCAGGGATCATCAGAAATTCTTGCAATGGCTTCTAATTTTGGCCCCAGAGAATTTTTCTCAGAAATTCCTGCTGCTTCTCGACATATTGATTCTTTGAAGCTTGGTTGTCGAGAAGAGAATGCCACTGTGATGAGAAAGAAGTACTTATTACGAGCGCTGAGCGAACAGCCTGCTGACGAAGCCCACTCGGCCGAAAACAGTCCTCATTCAAGCCCAAGGGACAGTGAAGTTCAGGGGATATTGGATCAGCCTGTGTTGGATGCAGACTCGTGTGATCGCACAGCTCAGTGGGTGAAAAATATTCAGGAAGCCAGTACCTCCAAATTTGTCCAGCTATTACATTCCCGTAAAGAGCTGCTGAGGTCATTTCGAGTTAGGAGAAACAGTCATTCCATGTCGAAAGCACCAACGATGGATTTTATTAATAGCTGTCAGATACTTGCTACTTTTGATCAACCTGTAGACGCTGGACATCTTGACAGAAACGATAACAATTCCAGTGATCCAGTCTGTGAATCCCCAACTGCTGGCGCTAAGTCAGTTTTAGATATAAATGAAAACGAGGCCAGGATTCATGAAGATGATCAAAGGGACTGCCACTCACTATGCTCAGACGTTATATCTTCGATGACAACTTATCCAAGCTGCTTGCTCAGACCAAATGAAATTCCACCTACTAAGGAAGACATTGGCTGTGGCCGAGATTGGAACCATGCGAGCGTGCCAGGTAAGAAAGCCCTGAAAGAATGTCTACGAGGGACTCTTCTGTTCTGTGGACGATCCAGAACTGCTCTGGATAAAGATGAGGTCCTGCATCACATTGAGGACAGAGCAAAGGATGTCGGCCATTTTGACACGTCTTCCTGTATTGTTCGACTCAGTCAACCAGATGGCGCCTCAAACCCAAATCTGATGGACAAATTATATGAGCCTTTTAGCAGCAAAGAACTGCATATTCTGCAGAGTAGGAACAATCCGTTAGACCAGCAGAAAAGTTCTAGCAACTTGCTTGTACTGCAAGAGACGATAGATCAGGCATTCCATTTAGACAGCAGAGACAGAAATTCTGAGGACCATGTTTGGTTTTCAGCATTTCATTCCTCGAGCTCTTTCATCCACTCAAAAGCCACATTCCCATGTAATCTAAATACCAGGCAATGCTCGGAATCAGTTAGCTGCGACATGGCTGTCAATGCCTCATCAGGTTCCCTGCTATCTTCTACATTATCGCCGCAAAATTCACCGATTCACATAAAATCAAACGGTTTGCAACTCACTATTAGTGATGACACAGAAAGTCTTATTGTTGCAAAATCTTCGTCTGGTGAAGATGTTGCATGCAGTCCCAGGTCAGTTTCAGCATGTTCATGTCACACTGAAATTAAGACAAATTCATCGCCTCAGATAAGTGATGTAATAGATAAGAAAACATCATCGCCTTGTTGCTGTAAAGTTCCAGAAGGCTTTGCAGCATCAGAGACAGAATCTTGTAATGGAGCCACCCATGAAGACTGTACACAGAGAACAGGATCACGTGCCTCCACTGTTACTCTTCATCTTTTTCAGCCACTAGATGGCAGTGCCATGTCTCGTAGCCATGATCAGCTGAGTGGACACGATTTTGGAAGAATTAAAGAAAGTTCAAATCAAGGTAAGCATTAGCCAAAAGTTTTCAACTCTGGTTTTGTTATTGAAGTGCACATCAATACTTGCCAACTTAAACCTATTTAGGCCTCTTTTGTTAACAATGGTCCATAACTCATTTTCAGCCTCTGACATTGCTGGCTCATTAACTTGCAACACAGGCTGAATAGGAAAAGCTAATAGCAGCATGGCTGTACATGTTGCATAGCTGTGTTTGTTGACCTAGCTGGCTCATGACGGGAACACAGATTTCCTGAAGTATTCTGGGCCACACTGACTATAAAGGCTTGCACAGAAAGGAGTGTAAATCTGTCCTCAATCAGGAGTGAGTGTCTGTTGCATGTATATGCTCTTGGAAATATGCAAACATTTTGAGAGATTGGCCACCACTTAAAAGGTACAGTTGAGGATGAACCGAAGCTGACATGCACAGAACTTTAGCTGATCAAAAACATTGTAGAACTCATCACAATAACAGATGAGGTTCACAGCAGCATCAAAAGATGAAGTTAGCTGTATGACCCTGGCCTTGCAAATTTGGTGAAAGCAGGACAAGCACAGGCGGCCGATGTAATATTAGGAGGAGTAGTTTCTGTTCAAGATGACTATTTATGCCTTAAATGTTGCAACAAAGGTGCAGTAGATCTTGGGATCAGGGTTCGATTGCTTTGACCCAAACGCTTCATTATGCACTACTTTTTGTTAACCACTGTCACTAGTTTGTAATGATGTCAACATCATTTCTTTGGGCAGAAGAGATGGCAGCTGAAACAACTGAAGATGCAACGTGGCTTCCTAACACCTGTGAAGTAAGTATGTAGTTGGCTCTTTTACAAACAGTGGCTTAGCAAAGGAGGGCCACAAGTTGGCACTTCTGAACACAGACTTAGAGAAAGGTGCAGTATGAGGTTTTGAAAATAAAACTGGTGGTGCACTAACCAGGAGATTGAGTGCAAATGTGTAATTTGTTTACAGGCTGAAGGTGTCCTTGTTACACCAGAAATTGTAGCTCCAAAACTTTGGCTTTAAGAATTCCATACTGCACAGATGCATGTTATGACCATCAGACACTAAGAACAAATCTACACTGAGCACATACATGGCTGTAAATCTGTTAACATTTAATGTAAAGTCATATTGTTAATGTAGTGTAATTCATCATATTTATACCAACCTTTAAGTAGGCCTACCTCTTGAAGATCCTGCTTTCTAGAGTTTATTAAGAACAAGCTCAGCCATAAGCAAATATTCTGAATAACTGGAAAAGTCATAACTTGAGGATTCTTGTACACATACAGCCCAACCAAAGGAATCCAGTCTAACTGACATTTTTATTATTATTCATTAGAGGAACTATAATTTATATATCAGCATGTGCTTTTGTGTACAGTTTGAACTATGCATGAAGGTGACATCTCTTAAAAATTCACAGTAAAAGAAAAAAATGCCATTGTGTACATATACTTTTCAGGCTTTGAAACAAAATAAATGTAAACGTGCAGTATACACAAGGCGTTGCCATGATATGCAGCATTGTTCAGGTGTATTGTTTCTGCAGTTTCAACAACAGATATTCAGTATTCTGTTTATTAGAAAGTGTATAGGTTTTTGTTGGCTTAGTGTGAATTTTGGTGACATCCTGCTTTATGCTTACTTGTCCAAGGTTCTAAATCTTGTGTGTCATGTAAAACTTGCATAAGCTGTGAAACGTTTTTGTTAGAGTGCCATTGGAGTTTTTGCACTTACTTAGCCAAAGGTATCCTTCAAGAACAGAACTGAATAAGTGATTTGTTTTAAACAAAATATCTTTGATTCTTGGTTTAATGAATTGCAGTTTCTTATTCATTGAAGCAGATGACATTAGACAAGAGGCTGCATCGGGTTCAAGTGCTGTTAAACGATCAGGACAGACTGAAGGAGGAGCTAGCCATGGCCAAGGAAATGCTCATGATCGACAGAAATTGCTGGAGCTATGACTGTAAGTGCTCAAGTTATAAGGACATACATTTTCACTTCCTCGATAAGACTTTTTGATCCACTTAATTCCATTTATTTATTATTCATCTACACTGGAATTACATATACGTTGGAGTTTCCTCAAAGTTCAAGCTGAGGTCCTCAATACAGCTTCAGTGGACTTCACTGCCTATCCATCAACTGACATGATGTTGACTGGTCTAACCTGGAATGATTTAACAACTACTTTCATGCAAATATCTAGTGCATCAAAACAAAGTCAACTCATTAGTCCAATCAACTTCTGTAGAGCCAGGTCGCTAGACAGATTTATTCCTTCCTAGTCAACAACTGGGATTCCAAAACTGGACATGAATTGGTATTAAAAACGCTAGTGTAGGCTACTGGAATTAAAACAGATATCAGTACTGGTTGTTGGTAAAGAACTGTTTGATGTGGTCAGATTTAATTATCAACATACAACAGCTGAACATATTATCTTTGCTTGTAGTGCATGTGGCAGAGCGGATGGATTGCAGTGATCCCAGTTACTTGGAAGCTCTTGAAAGAGAGACCTCTATCTTAAAGAAGCGCATTAATGCTTGCAAGTCAAGGATCATGATCATAACTGTGTTTGATATCACCAGCTGAGAAGAAGCTCAACACTGGAATGCTTTAGCAACCCACTTCAACGAGTTCTTCTCCTGCAATCCGTCAGGCCCAGCCATTTAGGCTTTGCTACACTGTACAAGACCCAAGTGAGGCCTTCTCACTAGTGATGGCACCACCCGTGTTATGCTTTGCTCTAACGCTGTTCACAGTGTCAACTATTACGTGACATCAGCTCCCAGGCAGGAAATCAGCCATCGTCAACTACTAACCAACTATGCAGAATATGCAGAGAAAAGTAATTCAATCTGCTCAACTCAGCAAAGAATTTAGTAATTCAATCATTACCAGTAATTTATATATATATTATATTGTATTATAGTAAATAAATTGGTCAAGTTAAGCTAGAATTTACACCTGCTGAACCAATCTGCAGTGCCAAAGGCATTATATTATTCATATTCTTCTGTTTATCATTACTGTTATTCATTATAATCCTGATAAGTATTTTAAAAATTATTACGAAGATATTTACTGCACTTTTAGGTATGGTGGCCAATTGTTGATGTAATAGTCTCTCAGTGTCATCTATGGTTCGTATCCTGGAACATCAGCTGATATTAAAATATATTCACTTAGCTACGTGCCAAATCAAGAGACCTACCTATCTGATGACAGTGGAGCTATATGAATGCAACACATGAAAAGGCATGATAATAGTAACAAAATAAGATTTATTAGTCCTATCGCTTTTGCTTGGCCATTTCTGAGGTTCTACCTAGATGCTTAAGAGTCTAGTTCTTTAAATCTCCTGAGTTATTTTTTCAAATCCTAAGGATACATGTCAGGGTGATTGTTCATACAGGCTTGTAATAGACAAGTGATTCATTTATGGGTACCTACTATTACTTTTTTTCTTACCTTACATGTTAGTGAATGTATATTAACCCAGGAAAGTGTTGATGAATGATGTGGACAGAATTGCTTTCATAGTCTCATTTTAAGAGAATCTTTCAGGGATATATGGTACGTCTCAGTCACTTGTCTAGGTTTAGCGCATCATATAAAGACTGCACACTACCATTGGATGGATATGCACAGTTAAACACAGACAAACGTACCAGATATACAATTATAGAGAAGTTGGATTTTGCAGATACACTGGCATGTACATCCGTCTTCAGCAGCAAAAATTATTATTAAATGTTTAAATATTATTCGTTTCACAACTGTAAACATCAACATCTTGTAAATTTCTAATGCCATCGTAATAATAGGTGTTTACTAGGAGTCATGAACATCTTTTGTTCTATGTTTTTGGGTGTTTACAGTACTGGAGTCATGAACATTTTTTGTTCTCAGTTATTGTTATTTCCATTTAGTATCAAGAAAACTTTCATCTTTTGATGGAAGTACTTGTTACCATATTATATTATGGTTTTTTTTTTAAACAAGAATTTTACTTATTATGACAAGACTAAAAGCTTGAATGAAACATCGTTGATGTTCGCAATCATTTGGTCATACGAGAAAAGGCATATTCCTGTGGGATGGAAGTTTATACTAGAACAAAGTCCAATCTATTGTACACTGGAAGCAACAAGTAGGACTGCTCAGGAAACATAAAAAATTTAGCAAAACATCCACTCTCCATCTTGTCCACTGTCATTTGTCTATTGCGTTTACTTCATGTAACATTCACGCTGTCGTCCATTGTTTATGGCAGCTGCCCAGACAAGTGACATGATTTGCAGCAGAAGACCTTGAAGTATGGATGTCCACATAACTGTGCTTCGACTATCAGCTTACAGTTTGCGTACCATGACCGATCGGTACAGTTTGCTGGCAGTAAAGAAGCTTAGACAAACGAACAAACAGTTTCGCTTTTATTCAACAGCAAACTTAGGAAATAAATAACCTTTTGCATTTTGGTCAGTTTTATCCTTAATTAAACATGCCCGTTTTTTACCCATACATGTATTTAGAGATAATTTTGTCAAACACATCAATAATTTCAGTTATGGGTAGATTTCTGCAGCACTTGGGCCATAGTTGTACCGACCCAAGTTTCTGTTCACCCTGCAAATTGTCACTGACATTCCTCTTATACTTAATTATTTGACACACTAGCCAATTGCTGATTTCAGGTTGAATGCTATCTTTTCAACAGGGACTGCACGGGTTTGAGCCTCCCCTGAGATGGTCACAGATGTTGTGGAAACCCTGTGCAAGTCCTTAATGCATAACTGCTTAGCACTATCAGTTGATTTCAGCCACAACCCAAAGGCACTATCAAATGTAAGAAGTAAAAGTAAATAGATAAGCAAACAGTACAATTTCTTCAACTGTAAATAAAATGACCACATGGTGGCACAGAGGCCAAGTAGCTAACATGCTGGCTTTTCACCTTTGCAGCCCAAGTTTGAATACCGGGCTGATCGCATGAAATCAGCAGAGATCGAACAACATGAGAACAATGTTAGCAATTGCTTTCTTGGCCACTAGGTAACAGGAAGCAACAGAGGATTCTATATAACTGTAAGAGAGGAAGTGGGAGATGAAGTGGCTCAGAAAAGGAAGACACTGGGGGAGGTGAGATTAAACAGTAGAATGGGAGATTGTGAGGAAAGATTGGAGAGCAGACGGGTGGTTGAGAGGGAAGAGGGATGGTGGATAGGAGGAAGAGCGAGCGCAAGAGGGAGAAACGCAAAGCACAAGGGGATTTCATAAATGCAAGACAGTGAGAAGCCAAGAAAGGGAAAAGAAACTTATGGGAGTGGATATTGGGGATTAGGAAAGGCCCTAGAAGGGAAGATTGAGGAGAGAAGATTGGAAAAGGAGGGGTGCTTGGAAGGACAGGGTAGATGGAAAGTGAGAGAAACAGAAAGCAAAAGGGGCATTTATGAATGTAAGAGAGGGGCAGAAGAGGTTAGGGAAGGTGAGGGAGGGTTGACTGGAGAGGAAAGGGGCAGGAGTTGAGGAAGGGGTAGAGAGTGAAAGGAAGCAACGGGAAGCAACAGAATTTGTCCCAAAAGAGACACTGTGCTGAAACAGTATGCAGATGATCTGGTAGGATACACTAGTGATTTAAATGGAATGAATTTAAGTTACATTACTGTCAGCAGTGCTAAGTCAAATTCAGATAATGTCAGAGTCATATTGCTTACCCTGAACTGAGAGTGTAACAATTCCTGATGATGCTGTCTGTTTTCCCTCCGCTGCTGTGCAGCGAAAGTTGCCTGCATCCTCAAGAGTAACATTTTTGATGAGCAACTGACCCAATTTTTTCTCCCTGTACCTATCATTGGGTCGAAGGGGCTTTCCATTATGAAACCATGTGAATGCCAATATGTTGTTTCCAATGGGAACGTTATCCACGTGACAGTGCAACTCAACATCATCCTCCTCTTGCACGCGACTCTGTGACACAGTCAACGTGACAGACATCGGGACTGAAAAAGAAAATGAAAACTGACAAAAATTCTGTCACAGAAATATCCTAAAATTTCACATAGACAAGTCATACTGCAACTGATTTTGGTTCACAAATTCTAAAAGTTGTTTTAACCGACTTCTATAAGACAGTTGACTTCAGTATTCTTACTCTTGTTGCAAGATGTTTTTGTTTTCAGACTCTGTTACCTTGGTCGATGATTCTGCCTTCTTTGGCTGAATTGTGTTATTCTCTCCATTCTGCTTATCAGTTGACCTTGGTTTCATTCCGCATATCCGTAATCAACGGATTGACAGGTACATTATCAGAACAAAATTGGTGTGCAGGATGCCACACTTTACTGAGACACCAGATCTAATCTAATCTAATGACTTATGCAGTGCCATTATCATAATGCCCAAGGCATCAGTCAATGGTCGCTTCAAGTCAAAATCCAAAATCATAGTCCGTTGGAGAAGCCAGGTCAAATTCTGATAGGTCAGAGGAACCAGAAGCTAGGCTAAAACCAGAGACCATCGCTTGGCAATTAAACAATACTTACCAAAAACAGTAAGACGATATCTCCTGGTCTGAGGTTCTCCAAAACCGTTTGATGCCTCACAAACATATTCACCCGAATCACTCTGCTGGATATTGGAGATCTGAAGAGATGCGAATGTGTGACGAAGCCGTGTACCATCAATTGAGAGAAGAGACGCCTCTCGACGCCATTTTATTGTTGGGAATGGAAAGCCAGTTGCTTTGCAGTTGAATTCTATGGTGGATCCCAGAGCAGCAATGACATCTGTAGGCTCCAAAGTTTCTTCTATTTGAGCAGGAACTGTAAATATGATGAAAATAAAAATGAAGCACCGTGTTGCATTTAGGTTAAATATGCCAAAGTTTGTATCACTGAAAACTAGTCAGATGCCTGAAACATTTATCACAAGAAAATTTTGCATCTCGAAAAGCAGTAATAAAGCGCCAGTCCTTATAAACCCATTTTATGCCTGTGAATAAGCTGTTCCCCATGATATGGCTTTCAATGGGTGCTGTAGAAATCTCAGGACTACTAATACGATTAATGTACCTGTGGTCATTATACAACAAAAGCCAAACTAGTCATGAAGCACAATGAAATGCAAGTGGCTAAGCAATCGGTTGCACACATCTGAATAATCTAGATATGTAGAAAAAGTTGTGCAATTGCAGTAGGCCAATTGATGCAGTAGTTTGGCAATGTGCCTAATATTTAATGCACATAACATTAATAAGGAAATCTGATGTGAATTTCACACACACCAAACACGCACCAATATTTCTCTTTTCAGACTGATTTTTATATTAACTAAGTATAGTTTCATGAGAAATGCTATAAAATTAAGATGTCGATGTTGATCAGTGTGTTTGCACCTACCATTTATGATTAAAGTATATGACTGAGTCACAGCCCCAAGGCTGTTGTAGGCACGACATGAATATGAGCCAGCATCAGCAGCTGTAACATCCTGAATGAGGAGTGACCCATCTGGTAGGATGGTAAAATGGCTGTTTGTTGTTGCACTATCACCGATTGGTTGCCTATAAGCACATAATGAATGGATGAATGGATTATTGTTCATGAATATATTTTAGTCCAAAAGAGAATCTCTAAAATTAATTTTATATGGATAATTAAAGTATCCCATATCCCACAAGTGAGATGTAGGGAAGGTACTTTTATTTAGGCCCTTGAGCCAGCAATGGATGAATCCCAAGATCTTGGGCATGGGCCAGTGCATCACAGAATTTGCCTTTTTACTTCCCAGCTTATGCCGGTATCAAATTACACTGCTTGATGACAGAGGCATGGTGTGCACAAACAACTTCCCCAGGGTCGTTACACGGATTTGAACCTGCAAACACATTACTGACAGAACACCATGCCGCACGTACGTATAGCTGTTGAGGTAATACTTTAAAATGTCAATTATAAATATTAATACAGTGCATATAAAAGAATCCATAAACAAATATATGAGGCTGACAATTTGGCAAAGACCTGGCACTATGTTCCAAGCCTATGGCCACATTCTCTTTGGACTGAGCTATTTATGCATCCAACTACCTTCCTTACCATGGAGGACTGGATGATTTAAGGCATTCTATCTTATTAAGAAACAACCTATATGTGCTGACCTGCTCTTAAACCAAGCCACCTGTGGCTGTGGCACTCCTCGAGCACGGCATGGAAGCGTTACATTACTGCTCTTGAAGGAAACAATCGAAGAATTATGGAACTCTACAGTTGGCCTCTCCTCTGCGTATAAACAAACACATTACATTTCAAAAGTGATTGAGACAATAAATTTTAGCATGTTTTATGCCAACCAAAATCACATTATGAACTAAGCCAATCATCAGTCAACCAACCAACCAAGTCAGCAGATTATCAGTTATTCAATCTGCAAACCTACTGAACTAGGCTAAATCACTCAATCAGTCTATCAGCAGCTGACAGCAGAAAGAACTGGCCTTCCTTCCCAGCACTTGGGGATCAGAACTTCAGATACGCTTTGCAAAATTGAGAATGTCTGTGAATTCCTGCAATAGATAGGGAAATGTTTTCTAGTTGCTGGGTTGCACGTTAAGTCATTATACGGTTTTTAGTTTTTATTTATATTTTGCACCAATAGAAATTATGAATATAACAAAAGAAGCCAAGGTCAAAGGTTAAGACAAACTTCAAGTAATTACTAAAAATCGCAGATAAGGAAGGGTAAATAAGCTTTTATTTTGCTAATATTTATTTAGTACTACTAGTACTTGCAAGTACTATGAGTACTACTAGTACTACACAAGCATCCATTGATGACACTAGGCAACTGTACATTAAGAACCTGCTTAAGGTCCCTATGCAGTGGCCATCTCAGATGAGTCTCAAACCTGCATTATAGCTGTACAAAAGATGAGTACTCAACTGCATCATACCAATGCAAATTTATTACATTCCCTCAACAACTATATTTCTCAAAGGCATCATTCCAGAATTCAAGAAGTTTTGGTCTGGTAATCATAATCTCAAGTTTTCTACAGCACTCAAAGAAAGCAAAGTTGTTGGAACCAGCTTATTTACAAGACAAAAGGCAGGGTCCGGTTCGATTAGAGGCAAAATATTGGCGACAGTACAGTAGCAGTTCAACAACTGACTAATAAGAAACGATGTATTTTAGCAACTAAATGTTCAGTTTCATATGACACACTGATCTCACGATGCAGTGATAAAGGTCTGAACATTGCAACTCAACACAGTCTTGTCCCTTGAGAACAGTTTTGTTACTTACAGAAAAACATATCTTTGTCTACTAGTAAGTAAGTAAGACATTTGTTAACACGCCATCTGTCCCTCGGCTGAGCGAAGAATCGTAGGCGATTCCTTGCTCAGTACTAATCATCTTACCTGCATTTGGCACCGATTTCTGTGCAACAGGCCTTGAGCAGATAGCACCACATCCAGTGCTACAGCACTTGAATTTATCATCACAGTCTCCATCCTTCATGCACTCAACCATGCATCCGGCAACTGCCATGTAGTCGGCATCAAATGTCGGACATTGGCCAGGTTTTATGTCTGAATCTAGAAAGAATGAAAGCAGTGTTCAATCCATTAACCACAGGCCTTATCAGATGTATTTCTGGTAAAATCTGTGGGTTACACCAAAATCTATAATGATTCACAGCTGTGTATCTGATAAGATTTTGCAAAGCTCTAAATCCTTGTATTCCTACCAATAAGTAGTTAAACACTTCAATTACAGCTAAATCGATTCAAATTAAAGTTGTAAATAACATGACATAGGCTGAAAAGTAAGGAAGTGTAATCAAACAGGCATACATAGGTCAGTTAGAAAGCCGAGTGTGTAGCACTTTTAACAGGGTCAATGGAAACTCACTAAAGGTATTCTGCAGTTCTACCTAACAACATCAGTTATTCAGAGACCAGATTGTATTTTAAATTGCTCTGTGGTATATGCTATGAAATTACTTAGTTCTGCCTTGATGCAAACATTCTTCCTGGCTCGTGTGAAAGACATATCAACAGCCCTGTCTTGCTTCACTGTCTACATTTTAGCATGAAATTTAAACAAGAACAGGTAATTAAGATCGTTATCATTACGAAAAATTTTAACGCACACAGTCACATAGAAACACAAACCTAAGGCACGTTTAGTCAGTAGCCAGGTGAAATGCAGTTTGATATAACATGTTTGAGCTCTATTAAGAAATAGTGAGTTTGAGGCATTTCTTCAAGGAAAAAAAGAGTTTCAGTATCAGAGAAACACTGGTAGCTTGTTCCATTTCTTGGGGGCAGTGGCGTGACAGTCATGAAAGTTCTGCATCACGGCTCATCGAAAAGACCCAAACCGAAGATCACAGACTGTGGGGAGGGAAGTAAAGAGAGACTAGCGGTTGAAGGAAGGTAGGAGTGCTTGTGGTAAGCAGTTTATAAGTCAGACAGGCCAGTTTAAATAAAGTTTTAAGATTACAGATGCTGTACCTATGTTCTGTCACAATTACATCAGCCTTTGTCTTTGAGAGTTGCTTCTCTGCGATTTGGTCCAAATACACAATAAACTGAGGTTCAATTTTGCTGAAGGCTGTTTTTGATCATGCAGATAAAATCATTTAAATATTTAATAATTATTAAATGTTTTAATGCTCAAACATGACCCAAAAGTGAAGCAATACCTTGTATTGCTGTTGTTTTTTGATCGGTAACTTGCATAGTTTCTGCTTTCAAACCAGTAACAGGCTTTCGAGTTGTTCTAAAATCGACAGCAACCTGCTTTGTTTTCATCTTATTATGACCAGCGCAGGCGAACAAGCACTCTGCTTCCGTTTTGAATCTGTTTTCATTTCCGTAGCAGCCACCATAGTAGAAAAGACGGCACTTTGACAGGTCAGAATCATAGTACCAATATTCAAGCCATTCCAAACAGAATTCTCCCATGTCCGCCTTCATCTCACAGATGTCCACATATGATGGAGGATCTGCCACAAAAATGTT
Source organism: Norana najaformis (assembly GCA_964023275.1). Lineage (NCBI taxonomy): Eukaryota > Metazoa > Annelida > Clitellata > Crassiclitellata > Hormogastridae > Norana > Norana najaformis. The sequence continues at coordinate 8,373,831 of OZ029926.1, forward strand.
GACATATAAACCTCAATCAAAGGAATAGCTATTAGATCTTTAAAGATAGTCCAAATATACAGATCCAAGCATCGTTGGCTAAAGTCTTATACTAATTATTACAGGACAATTATAGTGAAATTTTTATTATAATTTAAAAATTGATTATATTATGACAATACTGGTAAAAGACATGACGATTAATGATTAAAGAAGCCACCTGCCTTGAGGTTCATTTGATCTTTTGGATGAAGACAGTGGTACTGTTGTGAAGATTGATGTCGTGGTAGTAGCAGCTGCAGAGGCAGGTGTTGAACTGGTTGTGCTCAAGCACCGTGACCAACACTCTTCTGCTGAACTGAATCGATTAGCATTGCCTTCACAGCCACCATAGAGAAAGCGTCGACAGGAATGTGTGACTGGCTCAAAGTACCAGACAGGAGTGAAGTTTCTACAGGGCCCAGTGTCTTTTCCCAGTGAACAGACATCTGGATTAAGAACAAGTACGTGGCATACCAATTGGCTATTTTCACAGAGGTATTAATGTAGGAAACAGCTTTGCTTTGGGGCCAAAACAGTGCTAAGCCTGCAAGATTTGAATAAAAGGAAAGCAAACAAAGACTGGCTATAATGACAGAACAACATAACTGAAGAAATACAAGATCAGACTAAACCTGAAGAAAGCAATGGACGAAACTTGAGTTCCTTTCTCTCCCCCTCTCAGTGTTCCGCAGGCACCTGAAGACTGTACTATTCAACAGTGGTTTTACTTTTTCGGGTCGGAAGCACCTCTGTTGAGTTTATCCTCTAGAGGCGCTTTATAAATCTCAAATTACAATTACAATTACAAACAATACCAAACAGTACAGAGATCTAACATTTGCACTCATTTTCTGGCACTGGCAACTGATGATGATTGTTTCACGCCACTGTGTGCACTTACCTGTCCGAGATGGTAAAAATGTATCAATATTAGCAGCAGTTGCAGTAGCAGCTGCTATAGTTGGAATGAATCCAGTAACAGCTACTCTTCTGTGTTTGACACTTGGTCGGACGTTTCTGCAGACACGTTCACAGTTTTCTATTGTTCGGAAGCGATTTGCATTGCCACTGCAACCTGAGTACACGAACTGCTGGCATTTCCCAGAAGTTACATTGTAATAAAATCTTTTTTTGGTTCCCTTGCACGACCCAGAGTTAAACGAGAGATTGCAAACTTCTGCAAAGGAACAAAATCGGTAAATTTAAGTAAATATCGAACTGACTACTCACAGTCAACTAACTGTAAAAACTATAATTATTAGTCATGCATTGTTACGAATGATAAAACTTGAACAAATTTGTCACTTTTCAGTTCACTATTGGTTCCATCATCAGCTGTTACTATTTGGTGGTGTGCTAATCAAATGAAAATGCTAGCCTGGTGTACTGAGTTAAAATTTAAAATCATCTTCATGACTTATAATGTCTACTACTTATCTGTTGAACCATTCATATCGGCACAATACTTTTGAATACTTTAGATAATAAAGTACAAAACTACTGGGTAATATGCAGCCACTTTACACAGCTTTACCTGCGTCTTGCATTTTTAAAACTGAAATCACTTTAGGTTCAATTTAAAAATTCTAATTCCATCACCTTGAACAGAGCAGTCACGTTCACAATCCAGTTTAGAAACAAAGTTGTTGCCATTTCCATTACAGCCCCCATAGCGGAAGCGTACACATTCTCCTTTCTCGATGTCATAGTGCCACCGGATCAGAGCTGCTCGACACGGACCAGGATCAGCAGGTAGACTGCAAATGGCTGGAAATGTAGTCAACACACTTCACAGCTCATGACTATCAATAAAATTTAATAAAAAATACTTTAGCACTGCCTTGGTTTAGAAATTTTGCAGCATTTAGGCAAAACCGGGTCATTAGGTCAAGTGAATTTAAGGTAAATCAAAGCCAAAGACCACACCAAATGCACCAAAGCTTCAAGCTACAATCAAAAGCTCTGATGTTACAAAGCTTTACTAAGAATAAAACTATAAGACACTGACATTTATGCAGTGCCATCAGACTTTTAATATTGCTTACAGCCTTTCAAAAGCCCTTTAATAGGCCCCTGTATTGGTAAATTCATATAAGATATACATGTAAGATTGAGAAATTGCCACAACAGGGCAGAGAAGCCAAGAAGATGCAGAATACCTCAAAATATAAAATATCCAATTACAAAACTCATCAGTATTCAGAAACTTCAGCTAAATATTAGTCATGCTTAAATTACACAGGTCTATCTCTCATGGTGGCATAGAATTGAAGGGGTTGTTTCCAAGCCTTCCAATTCTGCATCAAGAATGCAACTCCTTCATATTGGTAACTGCAAGAGGTAAAACACATGCAAGATATAACAAACACTGAAGGACATGTCATCTAGCTGTTGGGCAAGCAAACAATGTCATCTTTTTCTCTTGTACCTTAGATGCAAGAACAATCAATACATGGACTGTGTCCCAGAAGGGACGTGTTCTATGAAGGCAGGTCATAAATGTCCAATCACATCCATACCTTTTATACCTTTTACCTTTTTCTCCTTACTATAACTTACCATAATATTTTTTATATTCAATACAGCCATTATGAGCTCACACATACTTATCACTGCTCCTGTTATCATAGCAGCTGTTGGTGTAGTTGCAGTAGTAGTAGTTGTTGTTTTGGTTGCTGTTGTTGGTCTTGCAGATTTTGTAGCAACGACAGGTGTAGTAAAATCAAGTTCATCATAGTATTCTTCATCTTCAGTAGTGGAACCATTGCCTGTTTCAGTTTCTCTCTGTTCAATTTCCTTTAAGTCTGCTTTTGCAGCTTCAGTGGCACTGATTACTACATTACTAGTGCCAAAAACTAGCGGTGCACTAGTACTTGAAGTGAGAAGGGAGGCTTGTTGACACGTGTGTTTACACAATTCTTCAGTAAAAAACCTGAAAGAATTTAAGTAAAAAGTTGAGACTGGTGACACAATAATTTATTCAAGCTTATAAGATAATATTAAAAGTAAATATCTCATTCAGTTGTGGTCACTCTGTTGAATATCAGTTTGTTTCATCTGCTACACCCTGTGCTATTACCATACCTTGTCTGTCTTACCTTACTTTAAATATCATGCCACTAGATGATTCACTGTAAATGCAGTTATTAATAGAGGAATTTAATTAAAGGAAAGTTAATGTAGATAATAATATGAAAAAAATTTAAAAATGCACTACCAACCGATTTTTGTTTCCTCCACATCCACCATAGTTAAATTGGATACACTTTCCATCAATGGCACTGTAATACCAACGTGTGATGCTGGAAATACATGGACCCAGATCGAGAGGTAAGTGACAGCGACCTGTCATCCAAAACACAATTTCACTGTTAAGAAAACCAAGCTAATAAGCAAAGAAAGGTAAACCAGATAATTGACTAATTTTAGAAAAAAAAGTTTTAACAACATCAGTCCTGAAAGATTATCCTGCAACAATCCAACTACTAAGATGACCTTTCTCAAGAGCAGCATTACATAACTCATGAATTTCAAGTGGTTCAGAGGGCATTCTCATCTGTGTTACAGCCACTACAATCTAATACAGCTAATGAATCTAAATTTATTTTATACCTGTTCCAGCGGTGGTTATGTGATGAGAACACTTTTGAAGACACTCTTCTATTGACGGAAAGTTATTTCCATTTCCACCACATCCGCTGAAGGTGAACGAAGCACATCGGCCCCCATAAAAGCTGAATCGTCGAAAAGCACCCTTGCACTGACCGGACTCAACTGGAAGCTTGCAAACATCTGAAAATGACGACAGCCTTCAGAGTCATAAAAAGCATGCACACTGCCCAAGTGGTACACTGCATCTTTTGACCACAAATATCTGAGGTTCACATCCCACTTGAAACACATAAAATATGCAGTTCTTTAAGTTAAGATAAGTCAGTCAGTCAGTAAGTACTTTTCATTTGCATCTGACAACCACACGTATTACCCCGTACAGAACAATTATATATAATTTAGAATGGTTCATAACGAAGCAAATATAATAAATGGGCCTAGATTTGCCAAGCAATTCACTTGAAAAGGATTTTTGGTGGCAAGATCATATTTGTTTTTCATGAGCTTCTGTCAAGCAATCCTACACCCTTCTTCAGAGAGGTTCTCAATAAGAGATTCCTCAATGTCCCACTGAAGCATCAAGACAAATCATTTGAGGAATACTGCTTACAAAGTTGTGTATGTAGTATAAATGGCAGACAGATAGATGACATTTTCCTTATAAGACAAATGCATTGTGTTTGCAAAAGAAACTTACCAGTGGGTTGTTGATTAGCATTGCAGGCTTCTTTGCAGCTTAATTCAGAATTAAATTGATTTTCGTTTCCTCCACATCCACTGTAAACAAACAGCTTACAGTATCTATCACTTGAGTCAAAATACCACCGGTCCATTTGAGATGAACACGTTCCACGTTCATGAGACAGACTGCACTTGTCTGAAAATAGAGGACATACACAGAGGTTACATAGCTAAGCAGAGTAATTTTAAACAAACTGAAAATCTAATCTAACCAAATGTAAAATCATGAATTTTAAACCATAATTAATGATACCCAAAAATTAAAAACTAACTGATGAAATTACTGGTAAAATAGTACCACATTCCAATGTACAATGACTTATTATAGCAGAACACTTTATGTGGTCTGCAATATGGTGAAAAGCCTGAATCTGAAAGTTGTTTTGTTAAGCTGTACCATTAAAATAGACTGAAAAAAAATTAATTAGTATTTGGGCCGGCCATTCTAAAGACAGAACTTTTCCATAATGGTGGTAATATTACTGTATCAGCTAATCTAATCCACTATAATCTAATAAAACTAATCCAATCTACTCTAAAATTTCCACAATACAAGTATCTAACACATAAAAACATAAATTAAATTCGGACTTGTAATGATTTCAGTAATTTTTGTCACAAAAATGTCTGTATCCAATTTGCTGACCACCACTGTTACTAGTATTTATAAAGATAAGAAACATAAAAATTTAAACATGTGCTAATTAGAACCTCTGTTAAGCATTACAGCCATAACTAGGTTTAACAAGACAACATAGCAGTTTAGAAAAAGAAGAAATTATCTTACCAATTACATCTTGTTTCAGCAGCTCTTTGCAAGCGCTTTCACATTCTGCCTTGGTAAGGAATCGATTTGCATTGCCACGGCAACCACTGTACATGAACTCCTCGCACTGTTTTGTCTCTGAGTTCATGAACCACCGGTAGAATTCTGCGTCACATGGTCCTGGATCTTTCGGGAGAAGACAGGCTGAACAAAAATCAACTTTGATTTGCCACACAATGTAAAGCAAGTGTGAAATAAGAAGCTTACAATCTTTCAGGTCAAAGAAATAGGGATGAAATTAAGGTTTAGTTATTTAAGAAGTGATACTAAAATTAATAACCATTTTTTTCATTTTTAGTATTATGTTTAAAGTTACCACCACCACCACCACTAACACCACCATTAACACTAACACCACCACTAACACCACCACTAACACCACCACTAACACCACCACTAACACCACCACTAACACCACCACTAACACCACCACCAACACCGATTTAATGAATGATTACCCGGTACTCTTCTAATTTATAGTGCATGTCCAATCTGAAGAACAATGACACAACCACCTCCACCTCACCCCTCGCCTTCACATGATCAAATGGCAGAAAAAACTCTGTGACACACAAAAATTACAGCACAGTCTGAACCTAAAAAAAGTCACAACCAGCCGTATCATGAATTGTACATAATATAACTGGTAAACAAGTAGAAGGCCTATTTCTTATAATTGTTATAATGTTATAATTCTTACATGGTTACTGTATTAATTTTACAATGAAAATATGTACCGTTGACGAAGGATCCTTTACAACGGTTTTCGCAATCTTCACGACTATCAAAGCGATTGTCATTGCCTTTACAGCCGCCATAGACAAAGGGATGACAAGAATCAAGCAGTTTATCAAAGTACCATCGATCAAAGCTGCCGTGACAGGGACCCCGAAGAACAGGCTGCCTACAGACATCTACAGAAACAGATCAGGAAAAGTGTCACAATGTACCTCAAACAGACAGATTCTTACTACAGAAGTTTTAACACAACTGCACACAGATCTGGATGGGATCCATTGGTAGGCTGTGCATGTGCGTGATCCCACCATTGGTCACCTTTTTAGTTATCTGAGCATTGCTTGATAACTAATGAACTTTCTGTTATTAAAGACGTTTAACATCATTTAGGTTAATCGTAATCATAATCTCAAGAATTTCTAAACTGCTACTGTAAAGCTAAGCACAGGGCACCAGCTTATTCACGAGTGCTGCATCAAGTCAGAGGAGTTATCCAATGATGCCATTGGAATAACAAAGACCACTTGCCAGAAGACCAGAGAGAGAGACAGGACTAGCAGAGACTAGTTTCTCTTAGAGGCACTATAGAAATTTTTATTATAATTACAAGATTACAGTTACAACCTAAAAAAACAGATACATCCAATGTTTGATGACTTCTCCTTTTAGGCACAGTACAGTTAACCTTTATAGTTCTTTCAGGAACTTTCCAAGTGCTTTGTGCATGGTTACAACTGAACCAGATGGAATCATGTCTCATATCTTGCTCTACCTGCACCCCAGTAATTTCCTCTGTTCATTTCAAATGGTACAAGGACTTACTTAATTACATGCAGCAGCAGAGTGTACAGTATCAGATAAGTTTTTGTACCAGCGTAACATTTACGCTAGACCTTCCATCATTATTATTCAAATTCTGCTATGATGAGGTTCAGACATGTATCTCAAATTTAATTCAGCTTTAAAATGTGGCTTTATTGTAAAGCAACCTCTTTATAATGTGGTGCTTGATTAGGTATCGAAAGGTAGTGCTGTAACGTCCAGTCTATTCTTTAAAACATTAGAGATCATTGCAAAGATCAGTACTTTGACTAATCTAGCTACTACCTGCATGTAATTATACATTAATTCTTTAAAATGTCATAAAATTAAGTTTTAACAGTAATTTATAACTGCTTTGCAATTTTTACTATGACAATGTGCATGCATATATGTTTATCGTGAAACATATTTACTCAGGTTGGTATATAATTATTTCCTGGACCTTCTTTATAAGAAAAACAGCATAAGGGACTAGGGTAATAAATTTAACCAAGAAAGTATGTAACCTGGTTTTTGAGGTTCAATGCATGCCTGGTGACACATCTCCAAGCTGTCAAATCTGTTGTCATTTCCAAGACAACCGCTGTAATTCAGTTCAACACAATGCTGAGTTGAAAGGTCATAGGAGTAGCGCACAAGAGAACTATGACACGGTCCACGTGACTGTGGTAGGTAGCAACGATCTACAGTTTCACAGCAACGTTCTTTTTGAAAAATATTAGTTTCGACAGCAAAACTCGTACCACAAGAACAAAATTATAGGACAAGAAAATTAAACAACTGGAAAAAAGCAATAGTAATCATAAATATTGGTAACATCATAATATCAAAGCTGCAAGTGATAAAATTAAAGAAACCAGGTATGGCTTTGGAAGCTCATAAAAACATCTGAGAATCTTTTAAATCAGGAAAATGCAGAAAATTTCCATTAGATTTCTCATGTTTGAAGTTAAGTCCTGAGGTAAAAGCTGCAGCAGACTTAGCTGAATGGACTCAATAAGAAAGCTTTAGCAATTGAGCCAACAAAGAAGATAGATCCTTGAGCACTTTTCATGCCTGACACCTGACACACACTCCAAAAAAGTGGAAAATAAGAAGTCAGCACGCAGTAAATACACAGAAAGGCTGCATATCGAGATAACTGCTGCTTCATACCGAAGTAACCAATATCCTTCTCATTCTATCCAAACTATGCAAGCACAGCTAAAGGTTCACTCACACAAAATGCATAATTTACGTCAATAAATGATAAAACCTTCATACCAAGAAGTCCTTTTGGACTGACGCAAGCATTGCGACACTGTTCCCTTGTTTCAAACCGATTATCATTCCCTTCACAGCCCCCATACCAGAAGCGAGCACAGTCACCATAGGGCGCATCATAATACCAGTAGACTGTATAGTTGTAGCATGGCCCAGTGGATTTCTCCATCATACAAACAGCTTAAAACATATTCAAACAATGAATTCACTTAACATGAGAAATATTTACGTTTGAATTGTTCAATGCTAAATTATTTAACATAAAAATCATTAAAATCTAAATACTTAACCATAAAATTACATCAGAATCAATTAACCAACATTAACTTTCCAATAAAACCATTAAGCATATAATCATCATCATGATTTCGAATATCTGTTGAAAATTAGAACTAATCAGATAAAAATGTCTTCAATGGTCACATTATGATAACAAAAGTACTCAACCAGGCCAAAACTCCTTTCATCTCTCCTTACAACTTGCAAAGGGTGCTGGGATCTTACCTAATCCTGAAATCAAGTGGGTTAAAGTGGCTTAAAATAGAAATGTATGTTTTTAAAAGAAAACAGATAAACTGGTTAGCATCACGATAACATATTCATCTCTTAGTCCAGGAAGAAAGTTAATTTGAAAACACTCCATTTCATTACCTTGCATTAATGAATTCCAATGATAAATTTTTTGCAACAAATATCCCAACAATAATAAAAATAACAATAATAATACACCAGTATTAATAATAATATTTCACTTTCCAGTAATAATAATAACATAATAATAATAATATTTTGCTTCCCAACAGATCACTTTTACCTCAGAGGTAATACAGTGTAATAACAACAATCTTCTTCAAGTGGTCTACCCTAGGACAGGATTTTACTCTCTTAACAGTCGCCGGACATCTACTTTCAGTTAGTCCATCAGCTCATCAGCAACAGTTATGATTATAAAAGCAACATTAAGAGAAATAATAATAGTAATTGATACACTCCAGTAATCACTAACCTCCATTCTTTACAAGTGAAGGGCAGTGTGCAAAGTTCGGTCCTTTGGCAGGCGTGAGACCATCGGGGCAGCATCCATAAGCCGATTCCTGGCATGTTTCAGCATAGGCATCAGCATCCAGACATCCCTGGAAACTTTGTCCAGAAGCAAATGTCTTGCCATCAAGACAGCAACCAAAGACAGAACTGGCACAACCATCACCATCTGTGTGACGTAGTTTTGGTTTTGCCGGTTTAGTGGGGATTACACTGGATCTGAAGGTGGTTGTGCTAGAAGTAGATGTAACGGAGATGGTAGAGGTGGTGGTAGTTGTTCTGGTGGTGTGGATAGTGGAAGTAGGTTGAGTGGTAAAGGTAGTTACCTGAGGACATCCCCAGTCATCTGGACCAATCGCTGTGGTTACTCCATCAGGGCAACATCCAAAATCTGACTTCATGCACTCTTCCTCCTCTTCCACTTGCTCTTGTTCTTCCTCCTTACTACTCTGCTCCTTCTTCTCTTCCACAACCTTCTGCTGATCTTCTGGACAGCCTCTGTTGCCAGGGCCACTGGCTGATGTCACCCCATCAGAACAGCATCCATGTTTTGTTCCAGCGCAGGATCCTGCAGGTCCTGGTTGCTCTGTTGTTATCTTATTGGTGCCAGGACAACCGGCAGAACCTGGACCCTCAGCAGCTGTTACTTGGTCTGAACAACATCCAAAGGCTGAGAAGGAACAGTCAGGAACCTCTCCAGAAGTTTCTTTCACTATTTCCAAACACCCTTCTCCTAAAAGTCCTGTTCACAAGCAGAAAATAAAAAACCAATTTTGTTCATATACCTTTTAATTAAAAAACTGAAAGATGATCAAAGTTTAAGTCCTAAGCAACTACTGCCTGGTATTAATACACTCAGCTCATTTTCTTTAAAACACACAAAGGTGTGTGAACCTGATGTGATAATCATTTAATGTTAAGCTTGTATGGACAGATCATGGTTGTATGGGATTCGCATTGGCATTGTTGAAGTGAACACAGGGGCAGCATGTGTTACTTTGCGGGGTATGCACAGAAATTTGGTTTTATATGCAGTTAGGTCTACGTGAATCCCATACAACCATGGACTGTCCATCCAAGCTTAACATTTCCTGGATAACTAGTTAAAGATGTCTTGTGAATAAAATTTTATATATTTATATATATGCATATGCATACAGTATACTGCATATGCATATGTGTACAAAGTGAACAAACTGTGCTTACAACTAAGCCATACTTACACATGCTAACAGTATATTATGAACAAATATTATGCAATACATAACATGTAATATTTTTAAATACTAAAAGCATTTATGAGCAAGAGGTATAATTTAATAACATGAAAAGTTGTTAACCTTGTTGTGGAGTGACACCATCTGGACAGCATCCATATTGAGTTTCTTCACAACTAATTTTGCACCCCTCCCCACGGAAACCACCTGCTGGGGAAACTCCATCACTGCAGCAGCCAAATGCCATTGCTTCACACGTGATTAGCTGAGGAGGGCAACCTTCTCCCAAAGAGTTTTGGGCTGGAGTCTTTCCATCGTCACAGCAGCCAAACTGTGTCTTCTGCAAACAGAAATGAGGAATAGCATAGCACAAGATAATAGTCATTGGATTAGCTAATAGGCAGATTAGCAAAAAGTAGCAATGTTCAGAGCTGTGAGCATTGATACCACCGCCCAGGGCCCTTCAGGGATTCAGAGGCCCGGGACCACTGCAAATACAAGGCTTCAATCTTGAAGCATGCACAGCATAAGCCTATTAAATCGCAGTTGTTAATTATAACACAAAAATAGAGAAATAAATATTAATAATTAATAATAAAATAAATTACAAGAATTCAAAAGGTTTGTTGCTAGTTACCGAATCATAAATAGAAAATCTTTGGTTCGAATGAGAACATTTCTTTCTTATTTTAAAGTAGATGAAAAACAGTAAGTAAAGATGTGGCACCTTATCATGTAAGGCCTGGGCCAAATGGTCCTCCTGGCCCCCTCTGATAGGGCCTGGTACTGCCAAAGGATCTGGAAAGGATGTGATTCAAATACCATAGACTGCAGTGAAGAAGTCATGACAGAGTGGACAGTGTCATAGACTTAGCCAAAAGATGGTGCTGTTAAAGACCTTGTCAAAGTCTTTAATGAAAGAACATCAGTGTCATTCCCAAAGAAGACAAAGTTATAAAGGAGTTCCAAGTGTGGATATTAGTAAAGTTTCCCCAGAGAACTGCCTTCCAGCATTTTAGTCGACCTGTTGAATAGATCCTGGCACTGACCTGGCAACTAGGCATGTCACAACCTTCATGGAAAGGTCCTTGCGCTGGTGTTACACCGTCACGACAGCAACCATACTCAGAGTCAACACACAATTGAGCTGGAATGGGATCACTGGCACACCCGAAGAACGTCGGTCCCTCAGCAGCCGTAACTCCATCTGGACAGCAGCCATGCGCAGTCTCCTTGCAGCTGACCAAACCATTTATGATGAATTCATCTAAAATGATTTTCAACAACAGCCTAATAACAAGTATCGTCAAACATTTACATTTATCCATCAGTAGTGATCATAAATGCCAACTAACATCAGCAATCATTTAAAGCCCCAGCACCACCAATACTGTGTAGGTTATTTTTGTTTTAAGGTCTTGGGAACCAATGCCACTTACGGATCTTAATAAGACTGTTGTATGTATATATCTGAACATTAATACAGTGCTTTTCAGGAACCCCTCAAAGGTGCTGAAAACATGGTTATGGTTACCTAATAGTTTTAAAAGATGCAACTTAAGGTAAGACGATAAGCTGTTATCTGTCTCCTTACTTACTATTTACAAGGTGCATAACTTCACTGCAACCAAACTGCCTACTGCCTACTGCCATTCTGATCATCATTAAGTACCTACTTGCCTTCACGATATGCATACTCACCCTCATCACATGCCTCCTCATTGCAGTCTTCCAGTGAATCTGGTCGAGTGTTTCTGTCACATTCTGTAGATTCAACTGAATGATTCCCAGCAAGGCACAACACTTTTCTTGACCTACGACCTCCACCACACTTTGCTGAACACTGAAATATTTGTGTTGACGAAGAACATAATGAAGCAAGATGAAGAAAGGTAAATGATTTCTGAACTTGGTACATTATGTACCACATCAATAACTATAATCCAAATAAAGCAGAGATTGCAACCCATATTGTAAACTCTGCATTTCTCTTGCTTTAGAAATCCCAGTCATTTACAGGACTTAATCAAAAACCAACCAGTCATGCAAGTTCACCATAGTTCTGGTCAGAGGTTGTAGCATTAGTCCGCTGAAGTACAGATGCTTTAGCTGAATAGCAAACTAACTAGTTTTCGTTCTATCAAAGTTATTTGCCAAGATCATGAACAAAAGAAACAGCAGTGAAAATCTTAAGTATATTGTTGTCCATCTTTCGTAGGTAATAAAACAATAAACTAATTGTAACTTAAAAGATTCAGTAACAACAACAGAGGTGACAAGGATAATCGCAAGTACAAAGCGAAAGAAATGAAAGCAACTGATTTCAATGTTACCTTTCCAAAAGGTCCAACAAACCAGGCACCATCACATTTCTGTTCCATGCACTCCTTCTCCGTTTCCGGTCGTGGCTCATCGTGGCACTTCGCCTCGGCCAGTTTCACCATAGTGGTGCCCTTAGACATGCTGCAGAAAACACTTCGGCGTTGAATCCCCCTGCCGCACTTAGCTGTGCACTGCAACATTCGATGCAACTTAAAAAAGTTATAGCAACAGAAAACAAAGCAGTAGCAAATGCAGACGAAAAAACCAAACATCACCTGTGTCTTGAACAGAATTCATCAAGAAAAGCAACAGTAAAACAGTATCAAACCTTAACTCTTTACACCAATATCTGAAGGGCATTTTTACAGCAACTGAACTACAGAACTATTACAGACGTACAGCTGTACCTGTTTTCTTCAGTGCTAGCAAATTTTAAAAACCAATTAGTACAGATCAGACATCCTTAATAGCTCATATGGCCCAAATTGGGCCTATAACTGGCAACCAGTTGCTACCAGTGACACAATGCAGGCCCAATGTGAGCCAAATTAATGTGGCTGCCTGGAACACTTTAAAGCCATTTCAGAATCTTGAACATAAGCATCTCAAAATCCTGAGTAGTCAGGTGATTCATCAGAATCGTGATGCAAATACAGACCAAAGCTTCAAGACTTAAGCCTCAAGTCAATGGTAAATTCTTTGTCCAATGATGAAAAAATGTTGTTAAATAGATTTGTCACAGTCCTGATAAGAAGACTGATCAATCATAACACAGACAGCCACATTCAATGGTTCCAAAGCTGGCCCACAGTGGGCCATTGGTGGCAACTGGTGGCCATCAATGGGCCCAATGTGAGCCCAGCGATCATAACTGTCAGGGAATCTTGGTCCAGAGACTAACTCATTAGACCACTAATGCTGCACTTGATCTATGTATTCAACAATTTTCAAACACTGACCTGACTCCAAGATGATGTAAACCACTGGGGATTTTGAATGCAGGTATCTTTCGTTAGACACAGTCTTTGATGAGATGGCTTCTTGGACAGGTCGCATTCAACATCTGGATGAACAACACCATCTCTTGTGCTGCAAACTACAAGACGAGTCTCTGAAGAACTTTCACATGTATCAGGGCACTAAACACATGAAAAACACACCAACTACGGTAGCCAGACAATCCAGTAAGAAGAATGAAGAAAGTATGAAGAATTATGTGAAAAGTTGCTCATGGTAACTTAGAAAAATATTAAGAGAGCTCTAGTCTAACACAAAGTCTTCATCATTTTTGTTTTCAAAGCTGAATAAAGGACAGAAATTCATAGGCCTGTGTGCCAATTTAGGGACCAAAACCATAATACCGCCTCTTTCAGAAATGTGAATTTTTAAAATGAATACATGCTTGAGATTGTTGATAAGTGCTAAGAAAGTATGTATCTGCTTTATTAACTGTCTTCTACTTTAAATATTCATAACTTAATAAAATTAAATTTGAAAAAAATTAAGAAAATTCAGTTTTTAAATTTTATACTCAGTCTTTGAGTTGAGATTATTAAACTTCTGCACATCCAGTTATGGTGAAAATTTGCACTTATGGCAATTATACATAATTTTTGACAAACCACACAGCCCTACACAGAACTGAGTGTCCTAGTAGCCTCTGTCAAAAAGATTGTTCACCCTTAACATAGTATGATATATATGACTATTAATAATAAGACTAAAGGAAGCAGTGAAAATGGTGACAATGCACCTGACTTTCACAAATGCAGTTTTCATTGATCTAGACATAATTTAGTGGCACTACATTTAAACAGTCTGGACATTTAAGCAGAAATGAAGAATTTAATCAAAGTTATTACAAAACTGACCCCAGACCACTCGGACACAATCCATCCAACACCATGACATGACCCAGCATCACAGCTCTGCTTATCACTTGGCCGATTTCCCTGATCACAAAAGACGTTTGGCAGAATGTCAGTCTTCGCCCCCACGATAGGGTGCTTTGCCCTGCACAAGACCTGCCTCGACTGAGTTCCAGTGCCACAAACCCGATTGCACTGGAAAAAGAAACACAAACCCAACAATGACATCACCTTTTTCAACATACTCACCAAATCAAGTACACCAACTGGTATTTACAAGACAGTATAAAAATCAGCTGTTGTAAATTATATTTAATTATGCCCACAGATATGTACCAATACTTATGGCACAGGCACAGCTTTTGGTAATGAAAATGCAAGTAGCAACCAGAAGATTGGTGGAAAAAAATTCGGCTTTATATTAGTTTCAATTTTTTGTTTATAAAATACACACCATGACTCAGTATTTTGCAGTTAATTTAACAAAAAAGCACTAACCAACAAATTGTAAGCATGAAACTTTTCGCTCATAAATTGAACACAGTGCATCTGTAATTAGACGGTTTTTCTAGGCTTTAACTGGAAGCCCCTCAGCTCGAGAACATTGGCTCTTAAGCTGGTGCCCTGTGCTTAGCTTTTGCATAGCACTTTAGAAATGTAATGTTTACAATTACAATTACGATTAGCTCTTTGCACTAAAGCAGGCACTACATACATGACGTAAAGTAAACCATGCGAGTTTTACCCAAGACCAGCTGCCTGTCTCCCACTCGGGACAACTGATATGACGATTGCATGGTTGGACAGTCAACGGTTTAGGGGGTGGACACTGACCAGAGGAAACTGTCTTCATCTGACCACTTTCCACAACCTTCTGACATGCTACAGTTCGTTGCTGGATTCCGCCTGAACCACACGACCGAGAGCATTGTTCCCACTGACCAACTATCCAACTGTTTACAAATCAATGAAAGAACAAAACACCTTTTCCATAATTCATCTAATTAATCAGTCACTTTAGCAATTAACACAATACAAAGTCAGTGGCACATTTAGGATATCAGGAGTTGAGGAAGTATTGTAGATGCGATCCTCATTAGAGGTCATGGATGAGCTTTTAAAATATGAAACATACAAAACTGCATATGGCCACGGCACACTGCACTTGCTCTGCTACATATGCCACAGTGGAATATGATTTTCAATATATAGTGTACACTCCATCAATTTTCAACCATACTTCATACTAATATGCTGATGGCACTCAAAAAAGTGGTGCATTCAACAAGTGGAAAAGCTGTGGCAAGGTAATGTGTTCATGGTTTTGCATCAACTGCTACACGGGGAATTGAAAATTCATTCCTCAGCCATGCAACTCATAATAGAAGTGGCTGATGTGTTTCTGCTTGATCTTTCCTTCAGCCAAGGGGTGCCACTGTACTTTAATTTAAAACTGTGTTCAAACACATTTGTAAGCACATTGATGACAATGCTTCCATTGTATCTAATCAAGAGACAATCCAAGCCAAAAGAAACTTAATAGAAATACAACTGAATATCTCTGGGATGGAACTGTTGTAAAGAAGGTTAGAATAAATTAGGTTAGAATAATGCACAGGAGCGATAATGCATCTAAACATTAGAACAGTGACAAGAGCAGTGACTACAGAAATCACTTATGTAAATATACTAGTAAACGATAACAAGACCTGGATTGACATGGACGCAGACCACATGAACGATGGGTGATTGGCTTCAGTTTAAAATCGCAGTTCAATTCATCAACTGTTTCCTTTGTAGAGACTTTAATGCAAGTGACATTTCTTTTCGATGACACTGTTTTTGTACATGACATATGGATAGATATGAGCATGTAATTTTATTATGCTAAGCAAAGCAACTGCTAAACAAATATAGTGGTGTCAGTCATCTTGTTAATTCCTACTAATTAACAGAAAAAATCTGCAAATTTATGAATAATTTTCAGGCATATAGAAATCTTCCAAGCTTCTTACCAATACATACCTTTTTGTAAGGTATATTTTGGTTAGGTATTTTACCAACTACAGTAATATTTTACTCTACTCCTCTAGTTTCATTTCTAGACTAAATTCTGTGCCAAATGTAATAGTGCACAAAGTATACTAGGAAACCTGATAGATCAATTTGCTTTAAATCGATGTCCTATCCTCACACCCCTTCTTCCTCTTGTCTCTCTCTCCTCTCCAACCCCAAACACCACCCCATAGCTGCCACGCTGTCTCTCGGCTTGACTTTTGGATCTTGACCTGGAACCGGACCATTTTTGCCTATCGATTTTGTTTTGACTGAGCGCCTGTGAATAAGCTGGTCCCCATTGTGCGGCTTTCGTTGGGCGCTGTAGAAATCTCGAAATTACGATTACGATTAAAATCATGTATCACCATTCTCTAAATTTCTGCCCTCAATGGGATTTGTACCCTTTGCTAGGGATGTACTATTGTATGAACCATTGTTGTACTGTACCTACATATAATTTAATCTACTAACAATAACACTGAACATATCCAACAACATTATACAGAAATACTACTCAGAGCAATCTCAGCAAGAGAGCTCCATGGAAATAGGCGAGTCTCGAGAAATCCACTTACAATAACTCATTCAACTGGGCGGTGAAAAATGGGCAGGGTTGAAGCCATGTGGTCACTGCAGAAAAAAGAATACATTTACATTTACCTGCCTCCTGGCTAGGTCAAAGACTGTTCCAGAATTAGAGACCCACCACCATAAAAGCCCTATGCAGTGCCACAGAATTCAAGCACCACTGTGTAGTTTTAGTTTACCACTGTAGTGTTTCTTTTAATAAAATACTAATACAACTATGATGAGTACATTAAACTGACTGCAGAATATCACTAAAAATTGATGATTACCAGCTTCACAGTAACTGCTGCAAGCACTCCAGGATCCAGCCAACCAAGCAAACTTCTCGTATGACGACTGATATTGAAAACTCATTGAATAATCATATGACACGACCACCGTATCAGATTCATCCTCTGATTCCTTCAGCAACTACAAACACATGCACGCACCTTGTCATAAATGTAAGGACGGCTTTGTGGTGGCACCACAGCAGAAAAAGATTCCATCAGAGAATAATTTGGAACATGCACAATATAGATGCTTTATTTCAGAATACCCCCCTACAACAGATTCCTGTCTCAGATTGCCCTCCTAAGACTCATTTTAATATCATTAAATCTTGTCATAACCATTCCTAAAAAAGTTCTGTACCATCCTGCCACAAAAAGATTTTCTCTCCCACCACACAGGTGAAGAGACAGTCGCCCCATTTTTATTTTCCAGCAAAATAAATATAAAGAGTTTGCAAAGAAACTGTTCCATAAATGTGATGAGTACACCAACTACCACACCAGTTTTTGGCAGCACTTTTGATTTGTAATTTAAGTTTGAAATGTAATTTTCGCATAATTTCTCATCTTATTTGGAAAAATTAGATTACATTACAAGACTTTAACATGGGACCAATGAGATGGTCAATTCTTTTTTTGATTGGCTATTGACACTGACCTCAATTGAAACTGAATGGATCAGAGGCCCAACAGCAGCCAGATATTCAATACCAGATTCCAGTCTGTCATATAGGAATACTGTCCCGTCCACACTAATGTCTCTGACCCCAAAAGACTCATGATGCAATCTGGAGTCATTATTCAGATGATAGTAACTGCCCCCAAGGTCCCTCAATACTGAAAACAAAATCAAGAAACAAGACAATGTAAAGGTAAGCCTTAATTAGGAATGAAAATGGTGAAAATATGGTAAAGTACCATCTGTATTTCTGACTTCTGTATATGCCTTGACACAAAATACCAGACAGCCTGACAGACACAGACATGCAAAAATGTTTATAAAAATGTATTAAATCTGACTACCCAGAATTCTGCATGTCCAGTATTCATGATGGTTGTATCTAACTGCATTCAACTTGTTCAGCAGTGAAATCTAATAGACTGCATTGCAGCTGGAGTAGAATGCAGAATAAATCTATGCATGCTGTCAGAGCACAAAGATTTAGCATACTAAACTTCTGATCTCATCTAACATCAAACTAATATAATAAAAATTTTCCCAACAAAATTCTAACCTCAGTAAATTCAAGCCTGTTATTTTTATGAAAATTTCAAACGCAGACATAGTCATGCTACAGTGTTAATCAGAGATATGGGCAAATCAAAAGGTAATCTGCTCTAAGTGTAGTCATATCAGACAACAATGACAACTACTCACCATTACAATCTTGTCATTGTAATCAAGTGCCTTTTTATTCCAGCACATTTAATTTTCAATCTAAATTTAATCCATAGGCATTAACAACTTTTCTGATCTACTTCCAAATATATGTAACCACTGCTTTAACAATTTAGTTAAAGTAACAATTTAGTTAATTTAGACTTTCAATTCTGTGCTTACCAAAGTAGCTCTGGTTTCCTCCGCTTTTTTGTAGCATGATACTAGTAATCCCTTGTGGCAAGGAAAATAACTTGCTGTAACCTACACAGGCAGCAAAATACATAACACATCAAGTTTTACTGATGTATTATATTCTTTGTGTAACTTGGTTCACAACTTCTTATAAAAAAAACTATCACAGCAGTAAATGAAATGGTTTTAAAACCATGTTATAAATGAAATGGTTTTAAAACCATGTTATCAATTTCTACAGGAATCACTCACATCTCACTGATTACCAACGCACTAACCCTGTTGTAGCCATAAAATGCCTGTGAATGTTCAAAATGCAACAAAGTATTGTATTGTAAAATGCAATAAAAGAGTAAAATGTCACTGAAAGAAATTATCTTTTGGTGCGCAAAGAAAACAGAAAAATTTCCACAGGAGACAGCAAAATACTGAGTTTATCACGATCTGGATTAAAGCACTGTAATCCATGGAACTGCTGATGAACAACAAAATTACTGCCAGGCCAATGTCCTATAAATGTCATACAAATAGGTGGAGCAACAACATGATCTGAAATTTTTATGAAGATTGCCGTCCCAATAAACTCTGCACCGGTGTTCAAGAAAACACGATTAAGGTGATCTGCCAACTATTTAACATAATGCAATACATGGTAATATCTTCAAGCACTTATTTAGAGCCACTTTACGAAAACTTCTCAGTAGCACTACAGTCTGAATGCAAAAGCAACCACTAAACATATTGGAAGCAAATGAAAGGTTGAGAAGCTTTTGCTGCAACCACTTATTCCAGAGTGGAGGGCTGACTGCTGTGGTGATAACACCAAGCACCTCAAAATGTTCTCTTTGTTTTATCAAACAGGGTTATACTTGGTGTACAACGAACACAAAACTGAGGAAAAAGATTGAATCAAGTGTGATTCTGAATGAACTTCAGACACAATGATAAGTGACAGTAGCAGTGGATGACAGTCGGAATTGGACTAATGAGGATGATACTGAAAAAAGTCCATGTCAATTTTTAAGTGTTGTTTTAGTTTGAATGAAAGGAATTGGAAAAAATTTCAAAAGAAGAATTATGTTCATGATTCCACATATACATTGCATATGCAAAATCTGAGATTTCCAAGAGTTACTTACTTATTTACTCATTACATATACGTACTTGCACATCAAGAAAATTTTTGGAAATCTAAGAGTTTAAGGCTCACAGTACATCATTGATGTGGAAAAGTGTCAGACTTGCAGATTTAGCCTTAAACAAGTAAATCCCACAGCACACATCTAAAGCAACACATTTTTCTGTCAGGAGCACACTATCAAGTCAGTCGCTTTGGAAGAATCTTCCACTCCCACCTACTATGTGAACTCAGGTGGCTGTGGAAGATAGGATGGCTGCAAATTGTTTATTTCCTCCAGGCTCTCATTCACGGAGTGCTCCTTAGTAGTTTGTTCTGTAAGAGGCATTATATATATATATATATATATATATATATATATATATATATATATATATATATATATATATATATATATATATATATATATATATATATATATATATATATATATATATATATATATATATATATATATATATATATATATATATATATATATATATATATATATATATTGATTAATACAATACAATACAATAAAAGTCAATCAGGCAAGTTCAAAACAATACGCTATACCTGCTTTTTGTGCTTATAAAAAGTCAGCTCGTAATCCATGCAGATCACATTTCGGTTCTAAATAGAAGTCAAGAAAATGAAATAAAGAAGTGAAAATGCATGAACAGTAATGACAAAACATACCACTGGGCAAATGACTCATGCTCAAGGTGCCATGAAAAGTCTTGCAGCTGGAGTTACTGTCGTGGCACTTAAGGCAAGCATCAAGCAGCCTGCCAGAATCCAGAATACCATCACATCCGACTGACTGTAAAACAATACAGTGGAAAAATATACTTAATTATTATACTTCATTTTTACAGTAGGAAGATATATCTGCTTAAGATTGAGAAAGTTACACATAAAGTTACAAGCAAGCTTCTAATTATAAATACTCACAGGTTCTCCGTTAGTGTACCTTGTGGACCTCATTAATCAAAATCATTCTCTGATCAGTTCAAGCAAATGACAGCTGTGATTCAGCGGCAGATATCGCCTATGATGCTCACTTCATTTTGCCTTTAAGTGCGGCATTCATGATTGGCATCCAATTCTACATAATTTCCAATACCACAAAATAGCCAATAAGTCACGAAACGTTAACGATTACATTATCAAAATTTCTTGACAATGTTAGAGCTAATCAGTTGCAGCATTACACATAATTCCGTTCAGCAGCATTAGTTGTCATACCCTGCATGTTCCATTGACACAGACATCCAATCCTATCCGATCACAAGGTGTACCGTCAACGACCTTAGCCACCAGACGCCGATGAATGTTTTCATCCTTTACAAGGCACTTTAAAGCACATCGATCCTCTAAAAAGTGCAGCTATATCATATCAAACCTTAATAATTTAATATTCTAATACTATTAGTCTTAAATAGTATTAATATATTAATAATATTACAATAATAATAATGATAATATCAATATTTAAAACTATCATTTTCGTTGCATCAATTTTGGTGCACACGGCCAAAGATGTTGCACACGCCCTTATTTCACGGAAACATATTATGGGTCGAATATAGCTTCTGATGCGCTTATTGACGCTCAAGACGTCAATCTATATAGTCAGAGATGTAAGTGTAAAATTGTGCATTTTGGTGCTACAAGCAAAAAAAATATATTTTTATGTTCAGAATGAAATTCTGAACAAAATCTGATATTGTGCCTGTTGAAAAAATAAAAAATATTTTCCGAGTTTTTCCACTTTTTTACTTTATTGGGTCATTGAGCCTTGCGTAAACGTGTCACGGAAAAAACA
Source organism: Norana najaformis (assembly GCA_964023275.1). NCBI lineage: Eukaryota > Metazoa > Annelida > Clitellata > Crassiclitellata > Hormogastridae > Norana > Norana najaformis. The sequence goes on from OZ029926.1 coordinate 8,395,741, forward strand.
AAGAGAATCCGAAACCTGTCCATGTTAACATCAGATGAACATGTCAAGCACTGCAATTTTGTGGGGCTTGAATGAAAAGAAATGTCATCTACGATATCACTTTGCACCACATTAACTTCAGTTTCCTTATACAAGCGCTTTCTGGCCCTTTCCAATTTAGTGGCATTAAATCTATCTGCAGATGCTGGTTTTATGCCAGCATGCTTTATTTCTTATTAAAGTTGCAGCCATGCCATCACTTTCATCTAATTCAGACAAATAACTGGGTAGCTGGCCAATTTTTTTGAAGCCATGCAAGTCACCAGCCAATGTTACGTAACCAAAACCAACATCCAGCCTCTTCGAATTTGCAGGACAAAATAACTTTTCGGAGGATGCATTTTGACAAAATATGCATTCTGCCCACACAAAAACACTTTTAGATAAAGCCTCTGCCATTACAATAAAATTAGTTAAAACCAATATGTCAGATAATTGATGCAAAAATAGGCTAAGTTGCGAGCGATAATAGAGAAAACTATATACAAAGTATAAAAGTAAAATTTTCAATATTCCTGATTTCTAAACCTGCAGTCAACCGTTAAAACATTTTCTTAGACATTTTTTACATTAACAAACATTATCTTTTATTTATTTAGCAGTAATAAGCATATATACTCGTATTTACAATCCTAAAAGTATTACAAAAATACGCGTCTCTCGCACGTTGTTAACAGAACTTGCCAAAAAAAGCCCAAACTTAGCCCAATTATGCACATTTTAAAAGTGCTTTTTAAAATATTTTCTGACCAAATATTCAACTGGCACAATATCAAATTATCTTCTATATTAGTTCCTCTACATATTCTATAAAAAAGTATGCTTGTAGCACCTAAACGCACAATAATATAGATTTTTAGAGTTAACTGCTTGGGCTAATAATCGCAATCGTAATTGTAAACTCAAGATTTCTACAGCGCCCAACGAAAGCTAAGTCGCAGGAACCAGCTTATTCACAGGCGCTCAGTCAAAACAAAATCAATAGGCAAAGATCCAGGAGTCAGGCAATCAGACAGTCGGACGGCTACGGCTAATCCACGTAGGGTCTACTGCTGCTTGTTTATTACAATTTTATCAGTTTCTTTTAAAACAATTCCGCGTTAGCCCACATTTTTTGTTGAGGCTGTATGTTTTCCAATGCCCTCAATTCAGTGTTTGCTACTGCTCACGATAATATCAATTTACTAATATAGGCCTACTTCAGCAATTTGTACGCTTAACTGTGCAATTCCTCAGTCTTGAACCTTGCTTCAGCAGACTATCATTTGAGGTCGGCGTGCTGAAATAGCATGTCATAGCCAACAGGGCTCACAGATAAGCTACAAATCACTCCTCAAACTACAGCGATAACAGCTTTGATCATTTCCAAATTTTGGGCTATTAAAACTTTCACCTGTCCTTAACTAACGACGACGGAGTGATGACGAAATGAAAGACTTCAGGCGATAGCGACTGGTTTCGAGTTGAGGAGGGCTTAACGGCGGCGGTGGCGGTTGTTCCAGGACTAGACCATGGACTCCTAGAAAGTTTACGCTAATTAATTATCTATATGACTAGACCTAATAATTCGATGCCACTACCTCCACCACCTTCCCATCAAATCACGATTAGGTTACATTCATATTCTACCTGCATTCACAGGTCCATCACCTTCTCTGTCTGTCTGTCTGTCTGTCTGTCTGTCTGTCTGTCTGTCTGTCTGTGTGTCTGTCTGTCTGGTGCCTGCGGTAAGGGGCTATAGCAGATCTCATTTAATCTTCGTCCTTGTTGAAATCCTGGATCTATAACTGAATGGGGAAGACGTGAAGTTAGGTATACGCGGAATCGTTCTTTAACAGGCTTATATGGTGCTTGCAAATAGGGTGTAGTTCATCCCGGCAGATATGTCGTGGTAATGCGTGCACCCAGCATTAGAACCTGTAAATGTCTAATGTCTACAGTAATTTGATAAATTAAGTCTTCGCGATGAACGATGGTCTCACCGTCGTCGTAGTACGGAAACCATTCGAAATAGTTTCCATCAATGGAGACTTTGTTGTAGTTGGCGCACTGCTCCGCACGGAAATCCAAGAAACCCTCTGAACAGGCCTGTGAGAATAACAAACGCAGTTCTAGTTATAACACACCGGTAGGCCTAGAGCGATGTACTAATTTGCGTGTTTCCGAAGAAAAAAATTCCAATTTGATTGGAAAGGGAATTAGCTACGTTATGTTAGGCCTCTGTGCGTGGACTCCACCGTCATCACGATTTCATCTCAAATGTTGTTCTTCATGATTGTGCTGACGGCTGAAGCGAAGTGACACACATGTTTCTAGTCATTAGTCATCCAAATACCCAACACTTATTTTAGATGCACAACTCTGTAGCTTAATATAATGAACAGAACACTATGGGATTTGAATTCCGTCAAGGCATACCTACACCACTTAGCGTCTTGGTCAACTGGAAATTAGTCATAGTGTTAGTTTAATGAAGCTATAGGTTTAAGAACAATACTTGTCCTATACAAAGATTACATAGGTGTAAGGTGTAAGTTGACTATACATGTAGTCTCTAGGCCAATGACCGAACATCGTGGCTTTACAAGTTTCAGAGACCTTTGAAGCAAATAAATAGGCCTTCAAAGTTTAAAGTGGTACATAAAAATTGCGCTATGCCAAAAATATATTGTTAGAGAAAAGGTGAGATCACTCAAAGACGGTCATTATAGTGTGGCCAAGAAGTCGTTTGCTAAATCAGGCACACGCTGGAAACATCGACACAATTCTCGCGACTCAAGGTGACGTGTACAGCGTTTGGCAATTTTTCCCTCGGCTCAGATGTTAAACCCGCCAAATTCTGGAGGCAGATAAGGCGAACTTACGTGTATCTTAATACTGAACCTCAAACGATGTTTAAGTATCATTCGCCAGATAAAGGCAGCTTTCACGCTCACACACATACATCCGGACCGTGCACGCGTCACAGTTAGTGATACTGTGTAAGTTTATTATGATAAAGACACATAATATGTACATACAGTATATACACGTAGGTCTGTGCAGGCTGAACTGAAATAGGACTACACTAATTAGGCTATAGGCTAATGGCGTCGCATACTCGCAAATGTAGCAATGATCCCAAATACAGGCATTGCTGCCTTCATTTTGATCCAAAGACGCAAGGGAGGAGTCGCTCAGAGCCACATTCGTGGTAGGATGGGCCCATTTGAGTAATCATGCGCATAAATTGAAGTTACGCATTCATGTAAATTATTTCTGAATGATTTAAAAAATAATAATAATAATTGCCTATTAGCAATTGTTCTCACAGCCGTGAATGTGCATTGTTATATGTATGAATGAATGAATGTATGCGTGTATGAGTGATTGAATGTATGTATGTATGATTATTGTGCTTAAGTATGTGTATGACAAAGTCCCAATACCTGCACATTACCTGAAAATATTACAATCGTCAGGGGAAGTATTTTTGCAGTTACCTGGGCGTTGCAGATAACGTAGATGCGTCTTGGTTCTGTGCAAGAAGAGTTCACGCTGCACAAATATAACAGATGCACTTTGTTATTAGGCCTACTATTAGGCTACCATAACAATAGCATAGGCCTCGTACTTGTAAAATGTGCATGTTTCCCTATATCGACCGTATGGCCTCGACCCTGCAAATTTTTCAGTGAATTTATCGGGTGAGATCCTTCACTAACGCTGCGCGTTTGAATGGGTGCCACGCCATCTGAAGTCTCCGTGCACGAACCGTACTAGCCCGAGGTAAAAGCTCTTAAATAAACCACGATCGATATGCGAACCGGGACCCTCACAACCAGAGGCGCCTTGGTGTACGCTTTAACCAATGTAGCAAAATCAGGCAATTGAATAGTAATCACTAATTTTTAGTAGCAGTTTCTTACAACGACTCTTAGGATGGAAGACCGTCTTGAAGTGCATACAATGTCTGTTACAACCCCTTAAAATCTACAACGTCCCTCTGGATTTATGAGAGACAACTGCTTGGAGTAGGAAATAATACGTGACTCACAAATCTCCAGGTTCCATCCACATTAATCTGATCTCTGTCCACTGTTCGGTGACGCATTCTATTTAAACTTACGCCTACATATCAGGCGGGCAAGACGAAATAAACATAATCTGGCTTTTAATCTTAAGTAACGGAGGCTAATTGCCATTAACCCTTTGACTTAGGGCTGGCTGAGCGGAAGGCGCGAGCCCCGGGGTAACATAATGCAGAACTCCCGGATGATAATTGGGTTTGAAATGGAGTGATTTTGCTTGCCAATCATCTGGATAGGTCGCCAAAGGCTGTGTCCACTCATGGACTGCTTTAAACACGAGTAGGCATTTGTACGGGAAACGACTTAGACCTCGACTTAATCGTTATCTTAATGACAAAGTATATAGGACGTTGCCTCTCAGTTTGTTTAATGAATGAATGAATGAATGAATGAATGATGATGATGATGATAGCCTGATAATCTGAAAACTACTATAGCGCCACTGCTCAAAACATCAGTCGATGGTAGCTTCTAAGCAACATTGTTATGCACGCCAAATTCCAGGGTTAGTCTGGTCAAAAGCCAAAAGGGGAGTCCGAGAAGACACGGAAACAGCCTACGTAGGCATCGAGCCTAGAAAGAGATGAGGCTTTAGCCTAGACCTGAAGGCCAAATCAAACTTTTTAGAGCGAACGTTTGCCTGAAGAGAGTTCCAGAGTCTAGGGATTGAAACAGAAAAGGCGCTCCAGAGAGCTGTTCTAGATCACAGAATAGTCAGATTAAGACATCCAGAAGACCTGATCGATCGAGTTGAGACAAGTCTTGGGAGTCAGCATGGAGTTAAGACAGTGAGTTTGTCTGAATTTTAGAATCTTGCATAAGATTAGTCCGATCTTAAAAAGTATTCGCTTTTCAATGGGGAGCCAATGCAATGATTTTAGGATGGGTGATATATGTTCACATTTGGAGTTTCAGCGAATATCAAAGATACTCTTTGACTTTTGCTATTATAACATTATGTAATAATAATAGTAATTGTAGTTATTAGATTTGTTCGCCGTGTGCGGAATTTGTCCAATAATTCCCGCATATTCGGACTTTATTCCTACCAAAGACAGACTTTAATAAATGGACGTATTAAAACGGTGTTTATATGATGTCTATAATTAGTTGCTACCTGCAGATTCTGTCCTTGAAGGCCACTCCACCTCCACAGGACCTGGAACACTGACTCGGATTACTCCATTCGGCAGCAGATTGACCTGGGCTTTGTTTTGCACGCTTAAAAACAGACACATTTAAAGAAATACAACGTATTGAACTCAAGAGAAAACATTTTGTAAAAATAAACCATTCTCCTGCATAGCATACCACCGTATTGCACTGTTTTGGTGCGTGCAGAAAGAGCAAGTTACATCAAAAGAATTATGGAGGCAGAAATTCATGGGCACCGCATGCAGGGAAGGCAGAGGAAGAGATGGAGGGATATGATTCAACAGGACCTTAAACTACAGTACTCAAATTAAAGAAGGAGGACATTGGTTTTAGAAACAAGTGGAGAGAAAGGATCCGTGTGTCTGACCCCTCTCCAGGAGGGAGTACTTCCAGCTAGATGGAGAGAGATATTGCACTGTTTTACACTGAACTATTTCGTATTGTACCGTTCGGCTGATGTTGGCTAGTGGAGACCATTTCCAATTCTCATAAAATAACTGCCACTAGGTCTACTGTTTTACCAAATATGAACGAATGGAATAGTGGGAACGAACAATGAGGGCGTTCTCTTGCCTATTTTTTATAAACGATAATAACTGAGAAGAAGTGTTGAGTCAGAACCGATAAAGATGTAGATGTGGAGACCGTCCTGATTCAAAGATTATTTAATGTTAGGAATGGCTACGAGGTTTTGTGGGCGCCAATGAGAGCCATTTCATTAAGAGACTAGCTCAAGAGACGATTGACTCAGTGTATCCCGACAGTAAGTCGTACATATAGGTTTATTTTACTCTATTTTGCACATTTTGACCTACAACAACGAATGCATGACAACATATGACTCAGAATGTACTTCTTCATGAAACGCTTGTCTGTGGTAGCTGTGATGAACGTATGACAGCAACGTATAATAGGAATTTTCCATTCAACAACTCGTCATATAAAGAAAAAATATACTACTCGTTTATTAAATGTAACTTGTTCCTAGTTTATTTGGATTTCAAACTGCGCGGGCAAAATAATTGTCAACTATAATCTCCCGCCACGGCTAATTAGGTAACGACTTTAACGATGACTACGGAGATATCCAACACTGCCTGCAGCTACAGAGATGGCATGGCCAGACCTCAGCGTGATTATGCCATACCAGAAAGATTTATTGGACCGCCAAAAGGAAGTTTTCCTTTTACATGCCGGGTATTTTAAAAGTGTCCAGATCCAGCGCATATAATTAAATAAGTTATTAATCCACTTGTAATTCATCTTTTCAATCCAGCCCGGATGAAGATTGTTCAAAGATTGTTCAATCCTTCTCGTTTCTATTATAACCAAGATATCAACCTGTCTCTGCTAACCGGTGCTTGCCCTAACTCGCCTTTAACTCAGTCATTAAACCACTTCTAAAATCCGTCCCTTGACGTGGAAATCCTTTCTGCCTACCATCTAATTTCAAATATCTCATTCTTTTCAAAACTCTCAGAACGGGCAGAGAGAGGTAGGCATCTCTCGCCTCACTGGCTATCTTACCTCGAACAACTTCCTAAATCCCCTTCAATCAGCCCACATCAAATACCATGGCATTGGAAATGTCGAGTTGCCTTCAAATCCGTTTCGGGCGGGATGCTCGCAGAAATGTTGAATTAAAACTATGATAATATTAGCAAAGCAAAATGTGCAACAAATGTGGGACATGGACAGGAAAGCCCAGCAGTGAAGGACAATAGGCGCCAGTTTACCTTAAGCGAAATTGTTAATTCTATATTTAAGTCTAATCACTTCACATCCTTATATCCGGAGGATTAGGTACCAAACACCTTGTCTGTCCTGGTGTTTCTGCCTAATGTCCACGATACACCTCGACTACTGCAGCTCACTTTTGACCATCGTCTTAAAAGCTAGCCTGACAAAGAATATATACAGTTTAAATCTCGTTGGCCAGAGCTATTACAAGTAACCTTCAAGTTATGAATATACGTACACGATTCTTAAATGAATACAGTGGATTCCAATGGTACAGGGATTTACCTCGAAAACTCAGCTAATCATTTATAAGGTTTAAATATTTTGCCAACCACATATGATACCTCAATTCTCCTAAATCTCACAGGCTTTTTATTAGATTTATGTGTAAAATATTGTAAACAATTTAGACAATAAGCCCTATATGGCGCCGAGGTTGAAATGAACTGGGTCTTAAATGACCTTTCTAAAGCGAGCTAGGCTTACGATACTTTTGGCTATCTTGATATTTGGCATTTGAGGCAACAAAGCTGTCGATAGCTCTCAAAACGACCTATCCTGCTTATAATAAATAAATTCCATCACAAAATGACAAGTTCTTCGGTTTACTTAACCACGACAGTCTCGTTTTATAGATTTGGAAAGCATGCCCTTAAAAAATGATTCCGTCCAAAAAGCGCTCACTACAGGCTAGATATCTCCAGTTGTTTGGAATGCCCCGAATTTCTGCTTAATTCAAGTACAAGTGGAATTAAATTTTATCTTAATGGCGACTGAGTTTTGTGCAAACTACTTTTAAGAGTTCAGCACGAAATGGACTCAGTAGCGAGTTTACCAGACGATTTGCGACACATGTTTCAAGCTTGCCCAGCGCCGCTATGAGTCAGCTACCATCGATCATTTTGAACTGGACCTAATGTTAAAGAAACCCACAAAGATAAGAACACCCGGGGTTTCATTGACGACATCCTGTGTGCCCTGTACTTAAATCAGCACCTGTACTTAAATTTAACCCCGTACTAAAATCTCTACACTGCCTTCCTGTTCAGCAAAGGATTTGTTTCAAATTGGGGCTTATGGTTTAGAAAACACTGAACTGTGGCTAACCGCAGTACTTCAAATCAGTCCTCGTTCCCAGACTTATCGTTATTCAACTAGATCATCTAACTGCATTTCTCTGGTGATACCTAAGACTAGAACTGTTCTTGGTGAAAGGGTTTTTTCGTTTGCTGGACCAAGATTTTTGGAACTCTTTCCCTGTATCTGTTCGTTCTGCTCAGTCTTGTGTCATTTCGTTCTCAACTTAAGACTTACCTTTTTCAAAATGCTTATCCAACATAGGCTGCCTCTTAGTCATAGTGGACTGATCTTCTGGACGTGATTGCGGCTTGGTTTTGGTGCGCCATCGATTCATGCTTTGTGCATTAGACACGACAGAAATTATAAATAATAAATAAACAAACAAACAAACAAATAATAATAATAACACTGGCCAACAGAAAAATTTTTTTTTCTTGTTGCCTTCGGTTTTAGACCTGTTCTTGGGGTAATTTTGGGCGCTGATTCAGAAAATGTCATTGGATTGAGTGCATCAGGTCTAGTTTCTGAGATATCGTCGATTTTGTAAAGAAAACCCAGTCCACTCTTTAAACGATGTCTTTGGCAAAACTAAAATGTCATAATAAGCTTTATTTATGGCTAATTATAATTCTTGCTGATTCATATAATGCCTACATCCTTATAATGTAAAATCAGCATATCTTGCCGCGTGCTGAGATATTGCTGATTCAACGAAATAACTATTCCGTAGCCTACAGCTTACTCAGCACTAAATTCATGGCCTCATTTAGAATTTATTTGTGCTTATACAGCGTTTCATGGTTTCGAACTATGTAAATAGATTATGCTGAAGTCAGCATTTATAGCCTATATAAACCGCCTCCTGAAAGCTAGAGCAGCCGCAGTCGTCTTAGGGCATATTAAGAGTTGGTCGCAAGAACAATCTGTGAATGTGAGCATTAAATAACTACATGTTCTTACTATTTTTTAGGTTAGTCATTTAATTCCTCAGATGCGAACATCCTTAAGGTTATGGCTACTTCCAGACGGAGCTGCATTAACCATCCAGACATATTCTGCTACATTTGTGGGGAATACACACTAAAAGCAAACAGGAAACCGATTTCTGAGTTTGTAAAAAGAGCATATGTAGGTTATTTTGGTGTCAAACTTGGAGATCAAGATAAGCAATGGGCTCCTCATACAGTATGCAAAACTTGTATTGAACAATTGCGCCACTGGACAACTGGAAAGAGAAGCTGCCTGAAATTTGGTGTACCGATGGTTTGGAGGGAACAGATAAACCACTTCGACGACTGTTACTTTTGTATGGTTAATGTCATAGGCATCAATCGAAATAATCGTCACAAGTTGTCTTACCCTGATATACCTTCAGCCAGGAGACCTGTTCCGCATTCGGATATTGTACCAGTTCCACCTTTTCGCGAACTACCTCAGCTCTCAGACGATGACACTTGCATGTCCAATATCGGACAAGATGACGAAAGTGAAGAAAGTGGGGGCAGTGACAGTGATTTCCAATCAACTTCACACAGTGAACGTTTTGACCAAAAAGAGTTGAGTGATCTGATCAGGGACTTAAATCTTTCCAAAGAGTCCTCTGAATTGCTTGCGTCCAGACTAAAGGAAAAGAATGCACTTCAGCCTGGAACGAAAATTACAATTTATAGAAACAGAGAAAAGGATTTGCTGCCATTCTTTACCGAAGACAACAACCTAGTATTCTGTAATGACATCAGCAACTTATTGAAGAAAATTGGTCTGTCGGATTACAGCCCAGATGAGTGGCGTCTTTTTATCGACAGTTCAAAACGTAGTCTGAAATGTGTGCTTTTAAATAACGGCAACAAATTTGGTTCTATTCCAATCGGTCACTCCACCAGGATGAAAGAAGAGTACAATGCCATCTCTTTAGTACTGGAAAAGATAAAATACAAAGAACATCAATGGGTAATTTGTGTAGACTCGAAGATGGTAAATTTCCTCCTTGGTCAACAAAGTGGCTACACAAAGTATCCCTGCTTTTTGTGTCTTTGGGACAGTAGAGCCAAGCATGAACATTGGACAAGAAAAGATTGGCCTTCGAGGAAAGACATGGTGGTTGGAGCTCAAAATGTAATCAAGGAATCTTTGGTGGCACGAGATAGGATCATACTGCCACCACTACATATAAAGCTAGGCCTGATGAAACAATTTGTCAGGGCTTTGAATAAAGAAGGTTCATGCTTCGAATACATAGTACACAAGTTATCAGGAATTACAATGGAAAAATTGAAGGCTGGAATCTTCGATGGTCCACAGATCAGGCAACTTATGAATGACCCACTTTTCATACCATCAATGAATGAAATCGAATCTTGTGCCTGGTCTTCCTTTGTTCTTGTAACTAAAAATTTTCTTGGCAACAAGAAGGCAGACAATTATGCACAACTAGTAGAGGATATGCTTCTTCATTTCAACAAGCTTGGCTGCAACATGAGCATTAAAGTCCATTATCTCCACAGTCACTTAGATCGCTTTCCAGAGAATCTTGGTGACTTCAGCGAAGAGCAAGGTGAAAGATTTCACCAAGACATCAAAACAATGGAAAATCGATATCAAGGAAGATGGGATGCACACATGATGGCAGACTATTGCTGGAATATTATGCGCGATTGTTCCGGCAGATGCCACGCTCGGAAATCGTACAAAAGGAGCTTCTTTGGTGTCGAATAACTTGAAATATTTATAACAAACTTGTTCTGTTTGGTATCATATAAGTACAGTTTCAGGTACTACCATTTTCTTTTAAGTATTTGTATTATTATGTTTATTTGGTGTATCACATAATAAATTGAGCACTACATAATTATAGCTATAGCATTATGTTTTATGGGCGAGCAGAGGCAAGGACTGGTATATGGCATAATGTTCTATATCTCGAAAACTAGACCTGCTGGGAGAAAACTGGTGCCTTTTCTGGAATCAGCAGGTCAAATATACCCAGAAACAGTTCTAACATTTGAGGCAACAAATTATGTGTTGGCCAGTGTAATAATAATAATAAATCCCTACTGCGCGCAAATGGGCGAAGCCTGGACAGTAGCATAAATGAATGAACGGACGCACAAGCAGAGGTTCCAAAATGCTGCAACTTCTCATCCAATTTATTACATTGCGCCATGAAGTTTGTGGTGGAGAGACCTGGTTAGAAGCAGGACTTTGGGAACTTCAGAACATCTACTCTCTTCAAAGTTATGACTGCAAATATAAGGAACTAATGTGGTTTGAATCAATGTCGGTTCGTCTGCTATTAAGCAATAGGCTGGTAACGTTTATGCATGCATGCATGAATGTCTATATATATATATAT
>OZ029926.1:8407186-8508730 GCA_964023275.1 Norana najaformis
ACTGAACTATTTCGTATTGTACCGTTCGGCTGATGTTGGCTAGTGGAGACCATTTCCAATTCTCATAAAATAACTGCCACTAGGTCTACTGTTTTACCAAATATGAACGAATGGAATAGTGGGAACGAACAATGAGGGCGTTCTCTTGCCTATTTTTTATAAACGATAATAACTGAGAAGAAGTGTTGAGTCAGAACCGATAAAGATGTAGATGTGGAGACCGTCCTGATTCAAAGATTATTTAATGTTAGGAATGGCTACGAGGTTTTGTGGGCGCCAATGAGAGCCATTTCATTAAGAGACTAGCTCAAGAGACGATTGACTCAGTGTATCCCGACAGTAAGTCGTACATATAGGTTTATTTTACTCTATTTTGCACATTTTGACCTACAACAACGAATGCATGACAACATATGACTCAGAATGTACTTCTTCATGAAACGCTTGTCTGTGGTAGCTGTGATGAACGTATGACAGCAACGTATAATAGGAATTTTCCATTCAACAACTCGTCATATAAAGAAAAAATATACTACTCGTTTATTAAATGTAACTTGTTCCTAGTTTATTTGGATTTCAAACTGCGCGGGCAAAATAATTGTCAACTATAATCTCCCGCCACGGCTAATTAGGTAACGACTTTAACGATGACTACGGAGATATCCAACACTGCCTGCAGCTACAGAGATGGCATGGCCAGACCTCAGCGTGATTATGCCATACCAGAAAGATTTATTGGACCGCCAAAAGGAAGTTTTCCTTTTACATGCCGGGTATTTTAAAAGTGTCCAGATCCAGCGCATATAATTAAATAAGTTATTAATCCACTTGTAATTCATCTTTTCAATCCAGCCCGGATGAAGATTGTTCAAAGATTGTTCAATCCTTCTCGTTTCTATTATAACCAAGATATCAACCTGTCTCTGCTAACCGGTGCTTGCCCTAACTCGCCTTTAACTCAGTCATTAAACCACTTCTAAAATCCGTCCCTTGACGTGGAAATCCTTTCTGCCTACCATCTAATTTCAAATATCTCATTCTTTTCAAAACTCTCAGAACGGGCAGAGAGAGGTAGGCATCTCTCGCCTCACTGGCTATCTTACCTCGAACAACTTCCTAAATCCCCTTCAATCAGCCCACATCAAATACCATGGCATTGGAAATGTCGAGTTGCCTTCAAATCCGTTTCGGGCGGGATGCTCGCAGAAATGTTGAATTAAAACTATGATAATATTAGCAAAGCAAAATGTGCAACAAATGTGGGACATGGACAGGAAAGCCCAGCAGTGAAGGACAATAGGCGCCAGTTTACCTTAAGCGAAATTGTTAATTCTATATTTAAGTCTAATCACTTCACATCCTTATATCCGGAGGATTAGGTACCAAACACCTTGTCTGTCCTGGTGTTTCTGCCTAATGTCCACGATACACCTCGACTACTGCAGCTCACTTTTGACCATCGTCTTAAAAGCTAGCCTGACAAAGAATATATACAGTTTAAATCTCGTTGGCCAGAGCTATTACAAGTAACCTTCAAGTTATGAATATACGTACACGATTCTTAAATGAATACAGTGGATTCCAATGGTACAGGGATTTACCTCGAAAACTCAGCTAATCATTTATAAGGTTTAAATATTTTGCCAACCACATATGATACCTCAATTCTCCTAAATCTCACAGGCTTTTTATTAGATTTATGTGTAAAATATTGTAAACAATTTAGACAATAAGCCCTATATGGCGCCGAGGTTGAAATGAACTGGGTCTTAAATGACCTTTCTAAAGCGAGCTAGGCTTACGATACTTTTGGCTATCTTGATATTTGGCATTTGAGGCAACAAAGCTGTCGATAGCTCTCAAAACGACCTATCCTGCTTATAATAAATAAATTCCATCACAAAATGACAAGTTCTTCGGTTTACTTAACCACGACAGTCTCGTTTTATAGATTTGGAAAGCATGCCCTTAAAAAATGATTCCGTCCAAAAAGCGCTCACTACAGGCTAGATATCTCCAGTTGTTTGGAATGCCCCGAATTTCTGCTTAATTCAAGTACAAGTGGAATTAAATTTTATCTTAATGGCGACTGAGTTTTGTGCAAACTACTTTTAAGAGTTCAGCACGAAATGGACTCAGTAGCGAGTTTACCAGACGATTTGCGACACATGTTTCAAGCTTGCCCAGCGCCGCTATGAGTCAGCTACCATCGATCATTTTGAACTGGACCTAATGTTAAAGAAACCCACAAAGATAAGAACACCCGGGGTTTCATTGACGACATCCTGTGTGCCCTGTACTTAAATCAGCACCTGTACTTAAATTTAACCCCGTACTAAAATCTCTACACTGCCTTCCTGTTCAGCAAAGGATTTGTTTCAAATTGGGGCTTATGGTTTAGAAAACACTGAACTGTGGCTAACCGCAGTACTTCAAATCAGTCCTCGTTCCCAGACTTATCGTTATTCAACTAGATCATCTAACTGCATTTCTCTGGTGATACCTAAGACTAGAACTGTTCTTGGTGAAAGGGTTTTTTCGTTTGCTGGACCAAGATTTTTGGAACTCTTTCCCTGTATCTGTTCGTTCTGCTCAGTCTTGTGTCATTTCGTTCTCAACTTAAGACTTACCTTTTTCAAAATGCTTATCCAACATAGGCTGCCTCTTAGTCATAGTGGACTGATCTTCTGGACGTGATTGCGGCTTGGTTTTGGTGCGCCATCGATTCATGCTTTGTGCATTAGACACGACAGAAATTATAAATAATAAATAAACAAACAAACAAACAAATAATAATAATAACACTGGCCAACAGAAAAATTTTTTTTTCTTGTTGCCTTCGGTTTTAGACCTGTTCTTGGGGTAATTTTGGGCGCTGATTCAGAAAATGTCATTGGATTGAGTGCATCAGGTCTAGTTTCTGAGATATCGTCGATTTTGTAAAGAAAACCCAGTCCACTCTTTAAACGATGTCTTTGGCAAAACTAAAATGTCATAATAAGCTTTATTTATGGCTAATTATAATTCTTGCTGATTCATATAATGCCTACATCCTTATAATGTAAAATCAGCATATCTTGCCGCGTGCTGAGATATTGCTGATTCAACGAAATAACTATTCCGTAGCCTACAGCTTACTCAGCACTAAATTCATGGCCTCATTTAGAATTTATTTGTGCTTATACAGCGTTTCATGGTTTCGAACTATGTAAATAGATTATGCTGAAGTCAGCATTTATAGCCTATATAAACCGCCTCCTGAAAGCTAGAGCAGCCGCAGTCGTCTTAGGGCATATTAAGAGTTGGTCGCAAGAACAATCTGTGAATGTGAGCATTAAATAACTACATGTTCTTACTATTTTTTAGGTTAGTCATTTAATTCCTCAGATGCGAACATCCTTAAGGTTATGGCTACTTCCAGACGGAGCTGCATTAACCATCCAGACATATTCTGCTACATTTGTGGGGAATACACACTAAAAGCAAACAGGAAACCGATTTCTGAGTTTGTAAAAAGAGCATATGTAGGTTATTTTGGTGTCAAACTTGGAGATCAAGATAAGCAATGGGCTCCTCATACAGTATGCAAAACTTGTATTGAACAATTGCGCCACTGGACAACTGGAAAGAGAAGCTGCCTGAAATTTGGTGTACCGATGGTTTGGAGGGAACAGATAAACCACTTCGACGACTGTTACTTTTGTATGGTTAATGTCATAGGCATCAATCGAAATAATCGTCACAAGTTGTCTTACCCTGATATACCTTCAGCCAGGAGACCTGTTCCGCATTCGGATATTGTACCAGTTCCACCTTTTCGCGAACTACCTCAGCTCTCAGACGATGACACTTGCATGTCCAATATCGGACAAGATGACGAAAGTGAAGAAAGTGGGGGCAGTGACAGTGATTTCCAATCAACTTCACACAGTGAACGTTTTGACCAAAAAGAGTTGAGTGATCTGATCAGGGACTTAAATCTTTCCAAAGAGTCCTCTGAATTGCTTGCGTCCAGACTAAAGGAAAAGAATGCACTTCAGCCTGGAACGAAAATTACAATTTATAGAAACAGAGAAAAGGATTTGCTGCCATTCTTTACCGAAGACAACAACCTAGTATTCTGTAATGACATCAGCAACTTATTGAAGAAAATTGGTCTGTCGGATTACAGCCCAGATGAGTGGCGTCTTTTTATCGACAGTTCAAAACGTAGTCTGAAATGTGTGCTTTTAAATAACGGCAACAAATTTGGTTCTATTCCAATCGGTCACTCCACCAGGATGAAAGAAGAGTACAATGCCATCTCTTTAGTACTGGAAAAGATAAAATACAAAGAACATCAATGGGTAATTTGTGTAGACTCGAAGATGGTAAATTTCCTCCTTGGTCAACAAAGTGGCTACACAAAGTATCCCTGCTTTTTGTGTCTTTGGGACAGTAGAGCCAAGCATGAACATTGGACAAGAAAAGATTGGCCTTCGAGGAAAGACATGGTGGTTGGAGCTCAAAATGTAATCAAGGAATCTTTGGTGGCACGAGATAGGATCATACTGCCACCACTACATATAAAGCTAGGCCTGATGAAACAATTTGTCAGGGCTTTGAATAAAGAAGGTTCATGCTTCGAATACATAGTACACAAGTTATCAGGAATTACAATGGAAAAATTGAAGGCTGGAATCTTCGATGGTCCACAGATCAGGCAACTTATGAATGACCCACTTTTCATACCATCAATGAATGAAATCGAATCTTGTGCCTGGTCTTCCTTTGTTCTTGTAACTAAAAATTTTCTTGGCAACAAGAAGGCAGACAATTATGCACAACTAGTAGAGGATATGCTTCTTCATTTCAACAAGCTTGGCTGCAACATGAGCATTAAAGTCCATTATCTCCACAGTCACTTAGATCGCTTTCCAGAGAATCTTGGTGACTTCAGCGAAGAGCAAGGTGAAAGATTTCACCAAGACATCAAAACAATGGAAAATCGATATCAAGGAAGATGGGATGCACACATGATGGCAGACTATTGCTGGAATATTATGCGCGATTGTTCCGGCAGATGCCACGCTCGGAAATCGTACAAAAGGAGCTTCTTTGGTGTCGAATAACTTGAAATATTTATAACAAACTTGTTCTGTTTGGTATCATATAAGTACAGTTTCAGGTACTACCATTTTCTTTTAAGTATTTGTATTATTATGTTTATTTGGTGTATCACATAATAAATTGAGCACTACATAATTATAGCTATAGCATTATGTTTTATGGGCGAGCAGAGGCAAGGACTGGTATATGGCATAATGTTCTATATCTCGAAAACTAGACCTGCTGGGAGAAAACTGGTGCCTTTTCTGGAATCAGCAGGTCAAATATACCCAGAAACAGTTCTAACATTTGAGGCAACAAATTATGTGTTGGCCAGTGTAATAATAATAATAAATCCCTACTGCGCGCAAATGGGCGAAGCCTGGACAGTAGCATAAATGAATGAACGGACGCACAAGCAGAGGTTCCAAAATGCTGCAACTTCTCATCCAATTTATTACATTGCGCCATGAAGTTTGTGGTGGAGAGACCTGGTTAGAAGCAGGACTTTGGGAACTTCAGAACATCTACTCTCTTCAAAGTTATGACTGCAAATATAAGGAACTAATGTGGTTTGAATCAATGTCGGTTCGTCTGCTATTAAGCAATAGGCTGGTAACGTTTATGCATGCATGCATGAATGTCTATATATATATATATATATATATATATATATATATATATATATATATATATATATATATATATATATATATATATATATATATATATATATATATATATATATATATATATATATATATATATATATATATATATCTGTGTTTATGTATGTATGTATATATGTATGTATCTGTGTGTGTATGAATGAACGAACGAACGAACGAATGAATGAATGAATGAACGAATGAATGAATGAATGATCTGAACCTTTGCACAGCGCGTTTTTGGGAAAGTTACAACGGAGCTAAAATATGGTTATCTAACAGTTCTAAGCGGTACCACTTAGAATAAACTGACAACGACCCTCATTTTGTGATAAGATCTAAGCTGACAAAAGTATCTGGCTCTGTTACCAGACAATTAATGTTTGTAAATTTTTGGCACGCTACTGCTAAGCGCGTAGCACAGACGGCTACCAAGAAAAAATGCACAGCAGTTACAAAATCCCTCAACGACGGTAGAGATAATTGTAGCAGTTGATAGCAGGGCTTTTAATTGACATATCTCCTTGCGGTTTTCACAGTCGATCTACAGTTAAGTTTAACCTGATAAAATCCTTTAATTAATACGACATTCTCATAATAACTAAGCTCGATTTCAATGTTCTTTGTAAGCTATTTTCACCATGGTGAGCTGTTTACTTTCCAGTATTTGAACGTCCTACATTTCCAGCATTCTCCGCTTGGACCTATTTAATGCCTCATACATATACGTCTAAACGCACTGCGATAATAAGCTATTTAGGTAGGTCAATGGTCCGCGAAGTTCACGGACCTTGAGCACAGCCATGAAACCCATGGACCACCCATATGATGCCACTGAATACGTCCAAGTCCAGGGCACTAATAGCTGGATTTGGAGCACAATTCCATTCTTTAGATGTCACTCATCGCCCTCTTCGTTAGGCTGATGATGAAGGACTCTGGGGTAAAACAATCCCTGAGCAATATCTTAAGCTATGTATAAATATATATATACATATACATATATATAAATTTCTGTCGTTTAGCCTCATATATAGATATAGGCCCACTGTAGGCTTATAACACAAATGAGCTTGGGGTACAATAAACAACTGTATACGACCCTAATTTCGCTCTGTGCATAAACTAGACGACCACTGCTTTCCATCGCCGTAATCTTATCCTTATCGCAGATCAGAGGCCATCAAATGTGTTTACTTAAACTTAAGGTCTTTTGCTTGAGTAAACGATGATTGTCTACGAAAAAAAGTAGAAATATATGGCAAGCCAAATCGACATTTATTTCGAATATGTGTTGATAAAATGAATATCGGTTGAAAGGTGATAACTGCATGACGAAAGTACAGGGGGCGAAGACTTGCTTTTAGGCCTGTAGTTTTTGCATTTTCGAGAAAGTAGGCCTAATAGGCAATTCTGAACAGGCCTAAGAAATCACTTGCACTCTAACTGTTAGTAGTCTGTAGGTAAGTATCCGTCTTAGAATAATAATAATAATAATTATAATAATAATAATGTTAGTAAAAATAATAACAACAACAACAACAAACGGATCTCTAACTTGATTTCTTCATCTACCTCGAGATATAATTCTTTGAGTTCAGTAATAATATTAATAATAAACAGCAACAACAATTATAAAACAGTTGCAAGCAGTGGTACTTAAAAGACATAAAAGACTGTGTTAATGTGTGATCTGTTTTCCAAGCCGTCCTATGATTCTAAAAGCGGGAAAATAATTACATGTCTATTCATGATAATTTTAATAAAATATTGGGCGTGTATTAGTCTACCTGTATAGCGCTAACTGCGGAACTCCAGAATAAAAGGCAGCAGAGTAATCCTCCTCCTCTTCCTCCTTCTCTCCTTTCATCGACCTTCCACTTCATTCTCGAATATCCTTTCCCACTCATTCAGCGCAACTGACGAAGTGCACGAGTTCTTCAGCCCTAAATTCCATACAATCCAAGTCGGGTATCTTGACTGGCGCACAGGGGGGATACGTAGCTTTCACGAGTGCGCATATCTACACGCACAACCCTTTAGCCTCAGGAACGGCACAAGCAGAGATGTCCGAGACTCCCCACCACACCGAACTAAACCAGTAGAACCATATAATCTGCCTCTCTGCCTCCCTCCCTACGTCTCTGCCTCCCAGCCTAACAATGTAATTAACCCCAAACCTTCAGGGATTGCTTTACTTGTGAGCTGGGCCATTCGTGAACTGCGCCTGTCACTGCATCTGTTCTGTTCAGTAAGTCTTCGCAGTCGAGGACTCGTCAGACTTATCTAAATTCTCATAACAGAGGTTATGACTATTTTCTCTGGAAGCTCTGTGTTCCAGTGTTAAGAACGCAGTTCTTTCCTAACAAAAGCAAGTTGCATTAATTACTTTGGCCTACAGTAGGCCTACCTTCCGTCAGAGAAAATAATAATCGTCAGGAATATTCGAGGATGAAGAGGATGAAGTGGACGGTCGATGAAAGGAGAGGAGAAGGAGGAGGAGGAGAAAGAAGAGAAGGAGGAGGAGGAGGATTCCTCTGTCTACGGATGAAAGTTTCTCGACAAAGTTACGCACGATAATATTTGCTTTTGTTACGAAAGAACTGCATTCTTAACACTGAAACGCAGAGCTTCCAGATAAAATAGTCATAATCGTCAGACAAGTAACACTATGAACAATAAAATTCTTGAACCGGTAGTTCTGAAGCATAGCCTATGCAGAATAATCTATCATACAGCTCGCTAATATCTATTTTAAAAATATATAACCTATATAATATCTATTTAGTTTTAAATGTTGTGTGTTTTTAAATTAATTATCTTTATTTTTAAACAGTTAAATTTTCAATTTTACTTAGAATTTTATTAATATGATTAAATATCTGCTTTTGCTGCCGCGAGATAAGTTTTTATCTATTTATTTCTACTTTTGTGGGTTTTGTGTTGTTTTTCGAGGCTACTTTGGCGAAGACAAACCTATTGTACTTTTGCCCGTTTTACCAGCGTGCCTTGCCTGCAGTTAGGCTTTGTTCCATGCAACAAATATGCCGTCACTGTTTTATAACCGTTCGGTATAGCTCCACACTAACATGGCTGGCGCACTTTAGCTTCTCTTCTCGTGAGTCGCCCATGAGCTGAAGATTCCGTTCTTTCCTTACTAATTTTAGGTCACGTCTTTCTACTTGTTGCATGGTTCGGGTCGTTCGGAGGTTGAGTCCTCATAATGCATGCCTCACTAAAATGGGTTATAGGCCTATTACTGTGGTTTTAGAAATGGATTTGATAGAAGTTAAACTGTCGTGGATTTTCCAGATTCTTCTCCTCTGTATTGTTTTTTTCACAGTTTGGAACAGGCATTCATTCACTATTGTACCAAGTGCAGATTTCTCACTTAAGCCCTATCTAACATCATGTAGACTGACGCTGGCAACGCTTTTGTCAGATACTTAAAAGACGCTAAGGTAGCGTCTCGATACATGCATGCGTACGTACACACATATATGCATACATACAAGCGATGTATTTATTATTTAAGAAGACAATATTATTATGGTTTCATAGCACGTCGAGTCAACAGGAACATCATGTACGACACTTCATTACACAGTGCCCTATGTCTGCGTGTTGCAAGTATATATAAGCTTATACGTTGATATGTTTTCATAGAAACATGTTCCATGAGTTTTTGTAATATGTACATGCAGTGTAGTTTAATATACGAAGGTTTCAAATTCCTGGCTCTTGCCATTCTTATTTTCCATGTAACTTAATCCAGCGAGCAATCACTTACCAACCAAGCTGTCTGACCTCTCGATTTCTTAACGGCTAAGTCAGCCCACGTCATTCTATCCACTCTCCTTCCATCATTACAACGACTTCATGGCTTACGGAAAATCATCGTTTCCAATATTACCTGACGAATGACAACTATTCCATAGCAAGTGAGCCTTCTATGCTCTGAGGCTTCACCTTTGCAAGCAGCTTGAAAGGCTCAACTGTAAAAACTCAACTTTCAAGCAACATGGTATGTTACACTGTTAATATTGTCACCATCTGATATAGATAATAATAATTCTGATATAGATAACAATAATAAGACAATTTATATAGCGCCGTAACATAACCGAGATCGAAAAAAGGGCGCTGTACATTCGCCAGTGCATTCAGCAGGCGAAGGATAAGCTGAAAAGGAATATTTTTAGCCGTGATTTAAATATCTCAAGTGCAGGAGATGACTTGACATACTCAGAAAGATGGTTCCACGCCACAGGTCCGGCAATCGCAAAGGAACGTACATGCATAAACCTCATTTTCAATGCGCCAATATAGCTCCTTGACTAGCAATGGGGATAGCCGATCATCCTGCCCAGCTTTGTGCAAACCACATGGCCACTTGGATTGACGCATCTGTATTAGATTTACATGTCTGTGACTTGCCCTTTAACTTGGCTTCCCTCAATTTCGGACCTGTTCTTCATTTCTAACCGATAAACTCCAAGCCTGTGGCTATATGCCATTGTTCAAATAGCTCTGTCATGGCGCGCTCTAGCGAGTATAAGACTTAGCTGCACTCTCCCTAAAAGCGAAGAAATTTCGCAGCTATTTACCATCATACATGGTTCATTGATTCAATCATTGAGTGATTGACTGACTGATTGATTGATTGATTGATTAATTAATTAATTCATTCATTCAATACCAGAACTGGCTGCGCGTGCCTCAGCGGATCACCTACAAACTGTCCCTAATAACACACAGGGCTCTGAATGGTCTTATTCCGGACTATATATTCGACTTCTGCCTTCGAGCAGCAGGCAAGCAGATTGCGGTCCTCATCGAGGAATCAACTGCATGTCCCGCGGTCTTCCATTAGGTTCAGCGAATGTTCCTTCTACGTCGCCGGACCCAGTATTCCTGACCAGATGACAAATGCCCAATTTATAGACACATTCAATTCACGGCTCAAGACATATCTTTTTAAAGATATCTTATTACTGTTGTTGATTTTTGAACTCGTATACAGCGCCATTTTCTTCGTGCTGCGGCGCTATATAAATTGTCTTATTATTATTATTATTATTATTATTATTATTATTATTATTATTATTATCGAATGTTCCCAACGACAACATCATAAGATGCAGTATACTACAAGAACATTTTTGGGATACCTATAGAATTAAGGGATCTCGTAATAAGCTTGCCCATATGACATCACACCGATTTAAAATCATCTTTATCGCCATCGTCGTCATCATCATTATCGTCTTCTTCTTCTTGTTCTTCTTGTTCTTCTTCAAAATCGTTGGCTTTGGGATCATCATTTTCCTCCTCATTTTCATTATCAAATGCAGCAGTACATTAATCACCATCATAATCATAATATTAGTTCTGCATTTATTAAGCGCCGCTATCTAATGACTATAGGCATCAATCGATAGCGCTTGGTCATCTTCCTGCTCCTCCTCTTTCTCCTTCTCATCATCATCATCATCATCGGCGTCATCATCACTGCCACCATCATCACTTCCATCATCATGTGATAATCATCTGCGTCAGTGTCATCCTCCTCCGCATGATCACCATCATTATCATCGTCATCTTTTATCACAGCCACAACCATCATTCCCTAACCGGATGCCACAACATGTCGTCCTGACCTGGACGTGCCCTGTACGAAATTCTGTCGATTGTGAATCACCTCGACTCTCTCAGCCGCTCCTGCTATTACTAAATGCGCAAGATAATGATCATACCGCGAAATTTATCTTTTGAGGCCTCTCTGACCCTGGTCCATTCTTTTTTCCTTGCGCTGCTATTGCAGATCTGCCGAAATTCCGAATTTGTACACTCAGTCCATCTTCAACTGCGCAGTTCGGGTCGTGGCCAACCTGCCTAAATTTTCGAATGTTTAAAACCACGTGCAAGAGACACTGCGCTGGTTCCCGGCTGAGGATAGAATTGCATTTAAGATTTCCTCTTCGGGCAGGCATCGATTGTCGGTTGGGCCTCATGATGCGTCCGGGAACTCTGTGTTCCTGTCTCGAGCCAGAAGGGTCGACGGACGCTGCTCTGTGCAGCACAGACGGTGATTCAGACGCATCTTGCTTTCTTGTGCATCGGAAAGTACTTCTGTAACAGTTTCCCAGTCAAACCTAGAACTTTACTGCCCAAAATAGTTCATGAAACATTTTCAGCTTATGTTAAGGCACGCCGCTCAAGATCTGTCAGATGGCCATGTGCACCGGGAGAGATTTTTGTTGCGCTCGTCTGCGTCGATGTAAGGATCCGTGGGCGAACACAATCTTTTTCCAGTAGCTTTGGTGCCAAGCGGCTTGATCTTCGGGGCACTTAGGCCTTGACAGCAGGTGGGTCTAGAATCATCCGTAAATAATGATCTTGCTTCTGTATTTTGTATGTTAATGAAATATGTAGAACGCGTTTGCCGCGACCTTTGACAACACTCTGAAGAATTGGTGCTTAGCTTCGTTCAATCAATATACGTGGTCAACCTGTTTATGACAATCACGGTTTAATTAATCTTTTAGCCTCTTCAGATGCTGCCCGCTTGAGCGTCGTTTTTGCGAAATCTCTTCTCTCCAACTCTCCTCTCTTATAATTTTTTTAATACCCCTCTCATCCTTCGTATTCACCTGCCATTCAGTCATCTCCGTCCAATCCACACTCCAATCAGCGGACCCTGTCCGTTCTTCGCATCTCCCTCTCTCGGTCTCCTTTTATGATCCTTGTCCGTTTTGCCCGTCTCCTTTTCTCAGTCTCATTTGATGACATGCGGGTGCAAATTAGTCATGCCGCTATTAATAATAGTCCGGCCATACTAATTAATAAAGTAGTTCTGACAGGCTAAAACAAATGAATCTAGTTCAAATAAACTAAAGAGCAAAATCTACACTTATGCTAAACCTAAAATCTTCGTCTTCTGTCCATATTTCACAACCAATCACAATCAATCTCGTCCTTCAGCATCTTCAAGAAGTTCAAAAGCTTCAGCTAATCCTCAGCTACATATAGATACTAAATATAGGCAGGCCCTACACCTAGTCTAATTAATACCACACTAACAGAGCATTGCCATTGTTGATAACAGACACTGCGCATAATTAATGGAAATTACACACTGTTGCCTCGATAATTTATCCCATCGTCTTCTGAAAGTGCACACTTATAAAACATTCCGCCACTGACTTTGCAACACATACTGCGCTAACCACGACAATATATACGTTCAGTTTTCTTAGAAACAATCCAATTATCTCCGTAAACTCTTGACCATCCAACCATCTCGCTCAACCCGATCGTCCCCTTGCCTCGTTTCTGCATCTCTCGCAAGTCACTGCATATTTGAAGTTCTTCTAACCGATCCATATCCCACACTCCCTGTGGCTTTTGCAACGACCTCCCACCAGAACGTCCCATTCCTTTCAACCCATTGAAACTAATCTAGAAACTTTATATACATTATCAAAATGCACAGTTAGGCGTCATTTAGTGGTCGTTTCTGAACATAATCAAACTCCGAAATCACAATTCTTTGAACAGGATATGCGGTATTGACAATTCTTTGAAAGCAGCGTCAAGGCCAAACGACGGCTATTGAGAATGCGTAGGCTTAAAAGCAGATATCGCTTGTACGCACAAGACAACGTGGTTTCAATAACACCGAATTCACACCAAGTGTAAATCATTGATTTTCCGCACATGTTTATCCTAACTCTGTGCTTACAAATAAAAGCTGTAATATGCTTTCATGAATTGCGTCAGCCCCACACATCGGAATTCTTCGCAAACAACGCGTAGGCTATTGTCTCTAATAAATTTCTGTTAGAGACGTTTGCTTGAGACCCTTTCCTGAGTCAATTATATTTATATTCGTTCACAGGTAGCCTTCATTTTGGAGTCAAACTTCCTGGCAATGATTCTGCATCGATTTATGGTAACAGGATTGCCTTTGTATAACTGTTCTACCAGCCTAGCAGGTGGTCTTGCAATCATGAGCAACCATGCGTTTCGTCAGTCATCGCAATCAGGATTGCAGTCGCCGATGGGCTGCTGTTGAATCGCCTAACAATAACTAACAATGCTGTGCAGCAACATATATAAAAAATCGCATTTCCAAAGCGGCCGTTTGGTTACTTTCAATGGGAACAAAGAACAGTCAGTCACAGTCAGCATTTGTAGCTATCCAGTGGACCACATACCCTGCAGATCTAGCGACTTAAGAGTCAGACGGGAGTTAATGGTCTGCGTGTCTTCCAAGAATTCGGGAACCTATGCATCGAACAACTATAGTATCGTAAACCGTTGGCAATGAACCCAGTTAATGTTCCCTGAGGTCCAGGAATCTTAGTGTAAGCGATCGACCCTTTATGACAGAGGTTTTGGCTGAAAGGATGCGCCGCTTGTACCGCACTGCCATCGTTCCTCCACTAGGAATGGTCGAGCCAGAACTTTGTCCATAATCAGCACGATAGTAAATATTCGTTTGTTTTTCCTCGCTGGAAGGCCTAGTATGTTTACCCTGAGACTACACAGTCGTTATTCACTGACCGGAATCAACAGTTGGTCGTCGGCGACTAGGGTGTGCTGTTGGACAGGAGCACACCCTGGACCATGACTGATCGCGTGAACTAATTTCTTGCTGATACAGCTGCATCAGACGTGGATCAAACGACGCAATCTGTCGTTTAGTGCCGCAGTAACTCTCCTTAATTTGTTCATCCTGCCCAGACAACTGCATTTCCATCATCGCAAGTCCGTACACCAAAGTTCAGCATCCCTCAACTTCAGTCCGTTCTCAACTGCACCGCCCAATTACTGGCAGATTTTCCAAAATTCCTGCAATTTTCCGTAACCCATTCATTCTATTTTACTATACAGATATTTTAAAGTTCATTTTCAGTGGCCTCGTGACTGGGCTCTCAGTGCAATTCAAACCTTAACATAACTATGAGAGCCTTAGATAGATGATGGACTTATCCAAAGTGGTTGAGTTTGGAGCAACATCGATGAATACCTCTGGCGGCAATGATCGATGACGCCGGCTATAAGCCACATTATCCGTATGACGTGACATCACCCTGACGCATACAAGACGTAAATACTTTTACCCTTTAGGAAACCATTTCATTTAGTCTCATTCAACGTGACTGCGCTTCCTCTGCCGTGACTTCACTGAGTCTTGCATGACAGCTAGGATGCATTAGGCGACGAGATCGACACGTCTCTCCTTAAATATATACACTCACACATATATACATATATATACATATATATACACACATATATATATATACATATATTTACATATATATGCAGAGCCCATAAACCTGTGTGTACTTCTATATATTTGTGAGAGACCGAAACATACTTGGCTTCGTCCAGGGCGGCCAATCAGTTCGTTCCTCCGTTGATGTGTCGAGTGCGTGTTGAAGGCATCGGCGCCTGAGGCAACGGCAACGGCGACGGTGGTTGAGGCCATCGATCGACTGCAGATGGAAGGGTGTGATGGGGAGGCGGCAGCCGTGAGGGCCGACGGCGGAAACGACCACTCCTCTTTCTGGTTCAGCCATTAGTCTGTTTGCAAAGGCTCTGTGTCCGGATGAAATCGATACGAGAGATCGAACGAGTGTTTATCGACAGGGTGCTGGTGATATGATGCTGGTCGCAATCGCCGTCGACAGCCGCAGTGTGTCTGGGCCTGCTGCTGCTGCTGAGCCTCAGCCGCTGACATCATCGTCGACGTCATCAGCGAATGACGACAGCTCCCCGTCACCTCCTTCTCCGCCTCCTCCTCCTCCTCCTCCTCCTCTTGTTCCGGCGAAGGTAAAGCTGCTCGTCGGTAATTGCTGACCCAAGCCACCAATTATCACTCAATCTGAAGACCACATTCAGTTGAATCGACGAACACTCGACGCACGCATTCCAGCACTCAACCGCACAGTCATTACGTACGACAGGCACAAACACACCCACACACGCACGCACACACACACACCCACACGCACGCTTGCACACACACACACACACACACACGAACGCATAGTTTGCTATGTAGGGTCGAAATAACTAGACTCTTTAGATAGTGTTGTACCTTTACTGCCTTGTCGGCGGACACTCCCAACTAGAGTACATTCTATGGTTGAAGTGAGACCTATAAAGAGCGAAATAAATGGGAAACAAGCATTTCAGAGGGGATAGTTGAACCAGCGGGAAGTTTCGGCGCTTGATATAGACGAGCTTTTATCAACGTCTGACCTGACCATTTAATGCCACGGGGAGCTCATCATGTCGCTCCTTTCTCGTTGTCAACTGCGCATCGCTATCCGTAGCTAGGCAGTCGCTTATGGGGACTATAATGCCTGCTGTTGGTTGAAATATGCCAAGCGCCTCCCGTCGGCTAGTCATTAATCATTAATTAGTAACTTGCGTTGTGTCGGTGTCCAACGCTCCAAGCATCAACCCACGTCGCACCCAAAACAAGCCATAAACTAACACTGGCTGCCATTCTTTATTATTATCTGTGTTCAAGAGTCGCCCATGAACCGAAGAACTGTTGCCTGTTGTGCCCGGATTTGTTTTGGTTTTCCCGTGTTTTAAATGTATGCGTCACTTATTATATCTGCCTCATTACGATGCTGCATGCTTTTATACTCTATATCGTTCATGTTACTGCTCCTTTAGTTTGGACTTAAAAACCGTAGAATAAACAGATTGGGGTTGGGATCTTGCTGTGTCCATCCAGGTCATGAAACATCTAAAACAGAGGTCAGCCGACGTCGGTCCACAACGGCACGAAAATCGAAACAAAAAATGAATAATTAAAATTTGTCTGAAAGAGAAAAAAAGAAAAACTGAAATTTTAAGATCACAAATGATACTTCAACCACTGAAACGACAAAATTTATATAAAACGCGCGAATACATCTAAAACTAACGCATCCTATAGGCTGCCTTCTCCGCCTAAACCATTCATGTATTACTAGTCGTGCCATTTAACCACTGCACAGTCCTATGGTACCTAGTATTCACCGGTAATAGGTTCTGGAAGGTCACTTCGCTTAGGACTGATCAACATCCAATCTCCTCGATCATCGCCCAGCTTATTCTCTTCTTGAATGCTCCTACCTTCGTCGCAACGATATG
Source organism: Norana najaformis (assembly GCA_964023275.1). NCBI lineage: Eukaryota > Metazoa > Annelida > Clitellata > Crassiclitellata > Hormogastridae > Norana > Norana najaformis. The sequence continues at coordinate 8,424,106 of OZ029926.1, forward strand.
CCAATGTTCCGGGGTCGGCGTCCTTGCTACTTTAAGACTACGGAAGATCAGGAACCTCAACTCAGAGAAATGCTACTGAGTTTGTTAGGAAGGCGCAATATAAATTGGCGCGTGAGTGAATGGATGAGCGGGTGAGTATATGAGCAAGCAAGCGAGCGAGTGAGCGAGTGAGCGAGGGCGTGGATGAATGATTGACTTGGTTTTGAGATAACACACCTACGTGAAATCGAAATATAATATGTTAAAGAAGGCGCAATGCATCTAGAACACGTCAAATAAACTTTCTTCTTAAATGTTAACCTATCTTAATTTTGACAAACACCACATCAAATAGATGTTAAATTGATGTGTACTGGTGCATAAACCAGTACAGATCAATTTGACGACTACTGCAACCCAGTATACTGGCTTACAGTAACCGCAAGGCGTCTATATAAAAAATAGAAGTGCTATTTAGATGTTGATCTATTATTGACATACAGCTGCATCAAATGAGTATCAAATTTATGTGTACTGGTTTACTGGGATCGTGGTATCGTAGGGATCATGCAATGGTTTGATGTTGCTTTGGAAGTCCGCTCAGGCATCTGTAATAAATATATAAGCTGCGTAAGAGGAAACATTATAGCCTAAAGACATATTATTCTATATGCCGATAATCCGACAGTACAAGCCACCTCTATGCGAGCCTGCAGACATAAAATCGAACAATAGGCTGCTGCATTATCAGTAATTTAAGACAGATAGAGGCTGGACCCTGCGTGTTATAAACTAGATATATCGATGTATAAAGTCGGGTTGTCTATCTCTTTGAGATGGAGATGTCTTCTTTGGGGACGCCGATGGTTATGTCTCACAATATTTCAGATTATTTCTTAATTTTCTTAATTACAGATACGCTTTATAAAATAATGGACCTAATAATAAAAATAGTAATAAATAATATACTATAATATGTGTTAATTGGTATAATAAGTAATAATAGGTATCAATAATGAATAATAATAGGTATAAATAATAAAAAATAATCATATAAGACGTCTTTGTTTTTACCGAGAATTAAAATACGTCACGATTACGTCACATTTGTGTCATAAGGAAAATCTGTTGGCTTCAGTTGGCTTCGACGAGTCATCGTTTGACAAAAATGGTTGAAAGTGTTTCAGATTTTAAAGGTAAATTTGAAATGTTGTTTCCGAAAATCTTACCCCGTTGATGTACCCCGACGATTAGTTTGAATCGGTCACTTTATTATTTTTATGTAATAGTATTTACGAAGAGTCTAAAGGTCCAACTGTATTTCAAAGTGCATTCCCTTTATTTCTGCTTTTGCCGCAGCATTTAAGGCCTTTACAAAGAGCAGAATAACAAAAGACACGGTTATCCACAGCTCTTCATTGATTGATTCTTCTGCTGCCTGCTGCGCTTGCATTTGTGCCAATTCAATAGCGTATTATAGGCTGTGCAAACGTTGGCCATAAAATTCCGAGATATAGAAATTCATTATAAATTGATTCACGATGAAATGGTATTCAAATACAGCTTTTAACATAAGAATATTGCAGGCCTGTTATGTTCATAGGCGTACACATGTTTCCTAGGCTGCACCCAAACACAAGTCACGCGAAAAGCCTTGGTTCCTCGCAGAAATTTATCACATTTGGTTCACTTCTTTCTCAGCCAGCAACGCAAAAGCCAAGACCGAAAGATACAGAAAGGCACGCGGAATAAAAGACACCATAGCACATACGCAATAAGAGAAGCAGAGACACAGACATAAAATCTGATTTATCTGTGGCGTATGCGTGCATAGGCATGTCTAAAATTGGTTCTGGGCATACACTTGCATGCACGGGTTGGAGACTTCGTAGTTGCATGGAATTGTAGGTGAATTTAAGTTCTTGGATGCACGCTTCAGATAGCGCCAGAAAAATAGTCTTGACTGGCAGGTGGAGCGTCGGGGTTATTTAGGTTGTGCATCCTTGGTTTGTTGGCCGACACAGACGGAACTGGACAGTCCATCGGCGTGGTCAGTGGGTGATATCCGGTGTTGGCCATTGGAATGGAAATGATGGTGCCGCACGCAGAGATTAGCGTCCGTTGGAAGGCGTTCATGCAGTCTGCGCACGCTCTGTCAGATGTTGCCCTAACACTGGAGTTTGATTGACACACGGGATGATCGTCGTCGTAATTGACTCTAACTACAGTAGCCATGTATGTATGCATGCATTTGTGTATGTATGTATAGATGGATGCATGTATGTATGTATGTGTATGTATCATGCACGTATGTATGTATGTCTGTCTGTCTGTCTGTCTAAATGTATGTATGAATGTATGTCTATATGTATGCGTGTGTTTGTATCATGTACATATGTAGGTATGTTGGTATGTCTAAATCTATGTATGTATGTAGGTATGTATGTCTAAATGTATGTATGTATGTATGTAGATATGTATGTCTAAATGTATGTATATGTGTATGTATCATGTATGTATATATGTATGCATGCATATATGCATGTCTAAATGTATGTATATGTGTATGCATCATGTTTGTATGTATGCATGTATGTCGATATTTATGTATGTGTATGGATCATGTATGTATGTGTGTGTGTCAATGTCTTGGTGTAAGTTCTCTTGGGGCCAGTCCAGACTTTGGCGACTGAATTATGAAAAGTGTTTACGCCGAATACACCGATGTTAAAAGCGCCTCTAACAGAATGGTCGGCCTCAGTATAAGATTAGACCAGATTCGACTATACAAATATATGTAGCCTTATAGGGTCAATTTTGGACTGTATGTATGTATGTATATAAGTCTAATTGTATGTATCTATGTATGTATGTATATTTCTAGCAGCTAATTTTATATAGCTATTTTATATGATTCCTAAACTTATGGCTTAGTTAATGAAGAAGTAATCAATTTTATTTGACAATTTACTTTCCAAGGGAAGGAAGATCTATTCATGTGCTTAATAACGTGAGCTGCGCGAAGGAATCTATCGACAATTCCAGCACAACACGTACAGTAATAGGCCTACACCCGATCAGGTCTAATGGCGAATCCAATCTGGCAAACAAACTTACGCTGTCACATTTCCTGGCGCTAATGGACAATTTGCTTTGTTACTGAAACAGCATCTTGCACTGTTGAGTAGACAGCCTTTCACCTTCCATGCGTAATTGAGGTCATCATCAGCATCACTGGCAATCCAAAACCGCCCACATCTTGGTCCTACTTATTTATATATTTCTGCATTTACTAAACGACACTATCTATAGTGACTAAACATCAATCGATGGCGCTGAGCAATTGTCAGCACATGACCTGCATAAGGACCCTACACAGTAGCCAGGGAGGCGAGAACCTGTACTTGCCGCATTACAAGCCGAGCGCTCCATCCAATCGGCTACAGTGTCCAATGACTTATTTGAACAAAGCCGTATCACACGTGTTCCAACTGTGTTCCAATATGTAACATAATGTATTAACCGAACTGTCATCAGCGTACCTTATCCGAGGTGCATTGTCAGGAACTGAACCTTCCCCTTAGACCTATAAATCTAGAAAGATAGCTGTGTTCGAATTCATGACTTGTCGATTCATTCGCCTGCCATATTACCACCGACGTCATTTGAAGCAATACTCACAGCTGCCTCGGATCCTATTCTGTTGAATCAGCGACGGCTTTCATAGCAAGATTAGAAGCTTACAACTTCCAGATTGCATTTCCATGTATGGCTGCTTCAGAATTCACTGAGCGACTTATGCGGACTGTGCTGTTCCGTGCTGTCTCCCCACAGTCGAATTGAATTACTTCTGCCTGTGTTGACGCTGTGCATATTAAGTTCGCATCGTTCGACCTTCTGCATATTGGTCAGACTATTTATGGCTTCTGTTGACGGACACTGGATTTCATTGGCGTATTTGTCAGCTTTGCACAGCCATGCAGTGACATTTTCATGGGTCTTATCATCACATATATATATATGTATATGGTATCGGTATGTGTTTTACGAGTTGTTTAAGTCGTACAACTATATGCAAAGGCTTATGCACAAAACATAATGTAGGAAAAGGATCAGGTCCCCAGTAACGTTTGTGCTATAAATCGTAGCCGTTAATACTGTGTACACTACGTAGATGTCTACATGTAATTCCTACATAAGTGCAACGATTTTCTGTATTGAAAGACTTGTCCAACGCCAGGTTGGGTAATTGGTGGAGTAATTCTGAAAGTGGCTACGTTGTCACAAAACGGAATCTTTAAAGTTGATTTTGATGCAAGGTTAACATTCATTCACGTTCTTCAGTGGCAAGAACTGATGCTTGCATACATCCTATGACAATAGGCACCGTATAATATTTATAACGGTAAGGCTCAGCCAGATGATTGTAGAGCCTTGCTTCAGCCAGAGGATTGGAGAGCCTTGCTTCAGCCAGATGATTGTAGAGCCTTGCTTCAGCCAGAGGATTGGAGAGCACTGGAACCGGCTACCATAAGAATACCATATCTGCACCAATTTTGAATAGTTTAAAAAAACTTAGCAGTTGCATGGATGGAGAGATAGAGGCACTAAAATCCAATGTAGCTTTCTTAGCCTATTAGCTGTAACTGCAACACTGGTCAACATAGAAATCGTTACTGACTGGAAAAGGCCCTAATGTGTAGCATCTTGGTGTGCTGAACACGAATATAACCATAAAATTTTTTTATTGGCTCTCGTTTTGAAAATATTTCATATAGTTCATTTTTTATGTTTCACCATGTAAATTTATGCAGTAGGACTGCGACAATATCCTAAATAAGTCTAGAATGATGTAATATTCCACCTCATTGCATAATCCCATCATGGACACATCATGCACAGTTGATTACGTCATTTTCTGATGCAATGTAAAACTACAGCCAGTCGGCTGCTGACGTAAGATGACGTCGGCAGTGTACTATATAAAGCGAGTCGGAACGGTTGAGCATTTACAATATTACAGACTTTGTGCGAGACAGTTTAAGTTACTGTTTTATAAAACTATTATTACTTTATCCATTTAGATACAATACAGAACAGTAATGCCTCGGAAGTGCGTAAATACTGTGGACAACTTTTGTTACATTTGTGGGGAAGTGACATTTGCCAACCAGAAGAAAAGTATCACTTATCAAGTCAAGAAGGCATATCATGCTTACTTCGAATGCAAGGTTGGTGACCAAGACAAGCCATGGGCCCCGCATATATGCTGTGCTACATGTACAACACAGCTTTCACAGTGGTTGAATGGCAAAAGACCATCAATGCCGTTTGCAATTCCCATGGTGTGGAGAGAGCAAAGCAACCACGTAGATGACTGTTACTTCTGTTTGGTTCCTCCTCTTTCCGGTGGAATAACGAAGCAAAAGAAGTCGACAATAGTCTACCCAAACATTCCGTCAGCATTGAGACCAGTTCCACATGGTGATGGACTTCCTATTCCAGAACCTCCAGCAGAATATATTTTTTTTGATTCATCTGATGAGGACAAGGGTGAGCCGACATGTTCTTCTCCTGGTCCGTCAGCGTGCAGTGATCCCGATTTTCACTGTGGTGCATCATCAACCCCACACAGAATAACACAGGAAGAACTAAATGACCTTGTTCGTGATTTGGACTTATCCAAAAACAAGGCAGAATTGCTAGGATCAAGACTCCAACAATGGAATCTTCTAGAAGAAGATGTCACAATTACTTCATATAGAAAGCGCCATCAGCAGTTGCAACCTTTCTTTATGAAGGAAGGTAATCTGGTATTCTGTTCCAATATTGACGACCTCATGAATGCCTTACAGATCACTCATGAATGACCCACAAGAATGGAGACTCTTTGTAGACTCTTCAACACTGAGTCTTAAGGCTGTGCTTTTGCACAATGGAAACCGTCTTCCATCTATTCCATTAGCGCATGCTGTCCACATGAAAGAGACATACGATAACCTAAAACAGCTACTGCATTCCATTGGCTATAACAGGTACAAATGGCACCTGTGTGGTGATTTGAAGGTAGTTGCCATTTTAATGGGACTGCAGCAAGGATATACAAAATATATGTGTTTCTTGTGTGAGTGGGATAGCCGAGCAAGAGAGTTGCACTACGTGAGGAAGGAATGGACTCCCAGACAAAACATGGCAGTTGGACAGAAGAATATCCAGCACCCAGCTCTGGTCGAGGCTCACAAAATCCTACTACCACCCCTTCACATCAAACTAGGTTTGGTGAAGAACTTCGTGAAAGCCATGGACCGCACTTCGCCAGCTTTCCGATACCTGCATGGAAAATTCCCTCGACTCAGCGAAGCAAAGATTAAAGAGGGAGTTTTTGTGGGTCCTCAGATTAGAGAACTCTTCAAAGATGACCGCTTCAACAACTTGCTGGAGGGTGATGCGAAACAAGCATGGAATGCTTTTCGTCTAGTGTCTACAGACTTTCTGGGGAATGTTAGGGCAGAAAACTACAAGGAACTAGTAGAAGACATGCTCAAGCAGTACCAGAAATTTCGCTGCAATATGTCTCTGAAGATGCATTTTCTTCATTCCCATCTGGATTTCTTCCCTGACAACTGTGGTATGGTTAGTGACGAACATGGCGAACGTTTTCATCAAGATATCGCAACAATGGAGCAAAGGTACCAGGGAAAATGGTCCACTACAATGTTGGCTGACTACTGCTGGACACTCCGCAGAGATGCTCCCGAACAGCTGTACAAGAGACAGGCAAAAAAATCTAAGAACTAGTCTATGACCTGGTTTTTACAAATATTAACTGTAAGTGTATCACTATTGGCATGCATTGTGCGATATAAAATTACTTCATTTCAGATTACAAAAACTAGAGCCAATTCGGCATTTTCACTGTCATATTCGTGTTCAGCACATACAAATTGATAAGAACTGACTAATTTCATTTCAGTAACATGACTTTTGTAAAAATTTGTTGTCCAGTGAATTAACTAACTGTCTTCACATCAATATATCGCAAGTTTAGGCCCGAGCATCCTTCTGTATTGATTGTTTCTTACAGGGTACTTCCGGTAACTGGCAAAGCACCGGCTGCAGGGTAAGCAATCTATTATGAAAGTTTGAATCCTTTTCCTTGACCACGAACAAACCATAGATCCTAACTGTATGCTACAGTCATACAGTGCGCTTTCAGTGCCCCTCAGTTGTAGTTTTGCCACGAAGACAAAGAAGTTTCGTCCCAATTCGTTATCTGATATTGGAGTCACTTGGTCAGGGCCTCCGCTGCTGATTGTCCATTCGTATGCAACAGATGCTTGTAATGTAGATCGAATTAAACTTTATAACTGGGCGTTTATACAACACCATATTAGCAACCTTCAGAAATGACGGCAGCATGTCCGCTGGTTGTCCCTCTGTCCGAACTTCCACGGTGAGGCTTCGCTGTGTTCGGCCCATCTTTCTGGAATTGTCTAGCACTCTAAATGAGCTCCCAGGTTTTCCTGTACTCCTGATTTGTAAGCGTTTGAAAACCATTCTTTTCGGTCGTGGTTTGGTGATTTAAGGTAGGCAGCGCCTCTGATATGTCTCTGTTGAGACGCGCCATATAAATCTGATTACAATTACAATATCACCATGTATTTGTGTATGTATGTATGTAGGAACTATATATGTATGTATGAATGTATGCATGAATGTATGTATGGATGTATCTATGTATGAATGTATGCATGAATGTATGTATGGATGTATCTATGTATGAATGTATGCATGAATGTATGTATGTATGTATATATGCATATGTGTATGTATGTATGTATGAATGTATGCATGAACGTTTGTATGTATATGTGTATGTATATGTGTATGTATGTATGTATGTATGTCTGTATGTATGTATGTCTGTATGTATGTATGTATGTATGTATGTATCATCAGGCTATTTGTATTGCGCTCGATCGTTCAATGAACGGGGTGCAGCACCAGTTAAGCACTAATGGGCTGTTGCCTCAGACGATTTATATACACAATATGCATGTTGCGTGCAACCTCATTACGTGTAAATACATGTGTGTGTGTATATATATATGAATATATATATACGAGCTGTGCATGTGGCTAGATTCTACATTGGCCAAATAAGTTGTCGATGTGGTCTGAAATCATGGCGGTCGTCGTCTGCCAACGACAAGATGTCGGCGGAAGAGACGAGTAATTTATGAGCGCATTGTGAACGTTTAATCTCTAGGCGTCTTCTGCTTCGTCTTCTTCTTCTTCGTCATCGTCCTCGTCGTGTATCCGGCCATAGGAGCTTCGCGCCGGCTGAATCCGTAATTCGTCCGTCCGGCCTTCCATCTATCCATCCATCCATCCCATCGGTAGAGGCAGGCTTCCAGTTGTTGACCGTCCATCGCTTTGTTCAATGCCTCGGCTGATAGTACGCAAGTCGGCTCTGTCGACGACGCATTACTGTCGTCGCTGGATTCCAGGAAATTCCGCTAAAACTCAGCGACGGAAACCAAGCGAAGAATGCAACTACTACAGCAGCAGCAGCAGCAGCGGCAACATCCCATCAGGCACCGGTGGCCGACACCCGCCGGAAACAGATGGAAGAGGACAAGGAGGAGGTGTGGCTGTTGGAGTAGCTGGAGAAAGAACAGGAACAGGGCTGATTGGCGCAGGTAAGGCTTCTCTTGTGTCATCTACTGTCGACTGTGCTGGGATAAAAGCAGAAATAAGAAAGCAGACAGAAAGATGTGGCAGACCAATACATATCAGACACGCAGGCACACAGACATACACAGAGATTGAAGCAGCCAGACACACATACATTTAGATAGATAGGAAGGCTAGACTAGTTAAGAAGACAGGGCACAAAATACAGAGACGGAAGGAGGACAGAAACGGACGGAGGATGACGCGAGGAAGAGAGAGAGAGAGACAAGGAGATGGAGTGGGACAGACAGACACAGGTATTAAAAGACGGCAAATAAGAGACAGAAAGAACAAAACGGAAAGGAATGAAAGGAATGAGGAAGCCACGGAAGCAGGAAACAAGCAGTCGACAAAGGAGGGACTATGGATGGAGGGAAGACTGCGCTTTGGCGTCATTCCATCTCTAAATGACGTATTTGTGCTGACGGCACCGACATGTAGAACGATGATTTGTTGACGTATGCCTGTTAATTGGGTTCATCTCGGTCAAATATCATTGTCTGGACAGGGCGCTATATAAAATGCACAGTTCATTACATCAAATCCCACCTAAGGAATGACTGTTTACGTCATTTGGTAGAATTACGAACACGATGTCGTTTAATGAACACACAGACGCCATCTGCCGCCATATCCGTGGTTGTACTAGTTCTTCTGTCTCTGTTGTTGTATGGCTATCAGTTGCTTTGAATCCTTCGCTAATTTGCCAAAACCGCTTTAAAGGGTGATCAATCGCTTGCAAAATACGCCAACCCCTCAATATCCCTTATATATACTGTATATATATATAACATCCTTAATCCAGAGCTAGTCTTGTGTTGTCTGTTATAACGCGTATATACATATACATATATATATTTGGAAACAGGAGGGTTAAGCCTTGATATTGTGGCGTTATCCTTAGTCTATACCTTAATTGAATGAGGTGTGCATCTGCACCAATTAAAGCGATGCTTGGCTGCTGAGGAGAGAACAGGTGTAGGCAGCAGGGAGGGTGGCAGGTGCCCCAGTGACGGCCGACCAAACGACTTCCGGCATTCGTTCTCCGGGAACAATAATTACTCGGGGAAGGGTGGTGGGGATGGAGAGGGAGGTGGTGAATCGACTGGTCGTTAATATTTAATTCAGCCATATTATTGACGGCGATATATGAGGCTTCATCGTCTACGTCTGTTGTCACTCTACCTACACTCTAATCCAATGTAATCTAATTTAATATGATCTAATGTGGTTAAGCTGAAGGGGCGCTATATAAATGATCTGAGCGGATGGGCGAATGAATGATTTGATTCATTATGGTCTGGTCTGATCTAGCCTAATCCAGTCTGATCTAATCCAATCTGATAGAATCTAACCTGGTCTTATCTAATCTTGCTAATCTAATGTAAGGTACTCTCGCCTGAGCTTCTAGGACAGTAACCCCCCGGACAATTACTCCCCCGGACAATAACCCCCGGATAATAACCTCCCATGCAAATAACCCCCCGGACAGTAACCCCCTATAGATATATATTAATTATATAAATATACAAATAATGTATATTAATCATACAGTTTATATATTAATTTATTAGACATATATTGGAGAACCATGCAACGTCACAATATGAAATTAAATGAGTAACAGAAAATGCTGTTTATTGTTTATTAGTTTATTGAACTTAAAAGGAAAGGTTGTGAGCTATTCCCCGTAGATAGTCAAGAACATTGCGCTCATTGTAGTTGCTAATGGCGGCCAAAATCCGTGCACTGGAGTCAGCATACTTCTTCCTTGGAGGTTGTGATGGGTGACCAGCCAGAAATTGGCTGCAGTGAACTTGCTGTAATGCTTGTTCTCTTGAATAAATCCAATGAACTTCCAAATGGTTGGATGAAAGTCTTTCATGTCTACTCTGTGCCCAGTTGTCTAATAATTAGTTTTTGATGTATGGTAAGTCTTTCATGTCTACTTTCTGCCCAATTGTCTAATAATTGTCCAATATTTAGTTTTGGATGTATGGTCATTCTTGTTGTCTCATCTAGTCTGGTAAAAGTCTGGCCTACTTTGGTGTAGTCTGGTCTGCTTTCATCTGATATGATCTTATCGATCTCATCTGATGTAATCTATAGACTCATATTGTCTATTAAGTGGTCTGCCTTGTGCAAACTGGTATTACTTTGACAGTCAGGGTGTGATTTGTGGGTTGAAACAGAAGGGAAGAAAGTCCTGTTGGTAACAGAGGCGCCTGGAATTTGTATGTAGGGACCAATCGATCAAGCGTCCTCAGATAAACTACAATAACCGAAGCTGTAAATAGTGTTTAGTGGTTTTTATGCTGTTTAGGGGCAATATATTGGAATCATATATAAGCTGTCAGTCACTTTCTAAATCGCTGTTTAATTGGTCAGTTCACGATTTGAAATGTCATTTACTGATACCGTGATTACAACAATTCGTCGGAAGAAACGGTAGAAACACAAGGTCGCTAAACCAGTAATCCGGTTTTAAAGTTTCGGGCAAAGCTCTGATCGAACTGATCAAGGCTTCGAAGGATGCACAAGAGGAGCGGCTGAGAAGCAAGCTGCATTAGGTGCTTTGTAATCTTCATGCTATTTATTTACAGTGTAAGGTGATTTGCTTGTTTTCACATCACTTGCTTTGAAAAAATGCAATACGGAAGCTTTGCTTTTGTCGATTTCTCATTCTGGAACAGGCTACAAGCGGCACGAGCGTCTTCTCTGTTCTGTAAATCTATTTCGCCAGCGGTTAAGACCATCATATTCGCCACAGTATCAAGGCTTTACCCTCCTCGTGGTATTAATTGTATTGTTAGGTCGAGGACGACTCAGATGAGTATTCTTGAAGAGGCGCTTTAATATGCACGTATATGAATACCATTTGTTAACATTCCAAATTGAATTTCATCAAAATAGAATGATCAGGATTTTCGGCTAATGTGACCACAGTTCTAGTAGGCGTGAGCGTGGAGTCATTACTGATGACACAATAGCTGTTCTAAGTTGGAGGAAGTGCTGTAGTACCGATGGGGGAAAGTTGCCACAGAGATATACTCCGTAAGTCTCCCATCCAGTGATACTCGTCTAGGACGCTGCAAAGCTAACTTAATGAACGCGATGGCTTTACAATAATTGCCATATAGCAATTTATTGTAAAAGTCATTAATTTAATACAAGCTTTCAGTAATTACCAGCTAAGTGCAAAAGGATATCACTGTGCTAGTGTTGGTTGTTTTACAAGATGCATTCATTTGCGAATATACATGCCTGAGGCGCAAACTCAAATTTCGGGGCTTTAGCGGCTCAGCCTCTTAGCAAGTGCCGCCAGCAGGTTGAAGCTAAGGTGCCTTGGAAAAGAACCCGTGCATTCTCACCGTCTAAAATTCACAGTGCTGGAAAAACACTGATATCCCTGGCTAGGATATCGGACGCCAATCTGGTGGGAGATGATCTGAATCAATGAGGGAACGTTAACGCTTTTCTCACTGCAAATCGAAAACTGCTGTCAGTCCATGATAGATATTAATTACCTATTCATTTCTGTGGGAGCAAGGTAGGTCTATTCTTCATATCGACGTGTTTATTTATATGAATGAGTCTATATGATATGTGCCATTTAAGTAGGGTAGGCTCTACTACGTAATGTAATGATGCGGTTAGCCAGCGCAATTTACACTCACAGCCATGCTTGTTTGATACGAATGAATAGCTACGCTTTTAAATTCGTCTTTCTATTGAACAAACTAGAAAGCAATTTTGCCACGTGCATTTCCCGGCGTATAAGTAAAGCTAATACCATATAGAATATCATTGAATGGCTATCATACGGTATTTTGGGCATCTGCTGTAAGAGAGTAGAACGCAACAGTTGTGCTCCAATGTTAGACAATACCAGTATAAGTCTTAAAGCCGCTCTAGTGATCGCTGTTTGCAGAAATTAAATTTCAGTCAAATTTTCCTTTAACCTAAAGCCAAGAAGCGAATTATTATCCTCGATCAGCATTTTACTTAAACGCCCCTTAGCTGGGATTTCACGTGGATATGTAAGCCTGTTTTAAGCCGTTGAATAACTTTTAAGATACAAATAATCTCCATTCAGCCCTTGACAGATATTAAGTGTGTTATCTCAGCTCAGCAAGCTCTTCAGAGATCTATAATATTCAGAAGCAGACTCACACAAAACATTCAGATATACATCTACATGCACAATATTATACATTCCCAGTTTAATGAAATTGCTTTTAACGTTGATTTATTATTTCAGGTAAGGTGTCATAATTATAATGAGTGGAAAGTTACAATAGTTTTCTTCCACATTTTTAGATACTAGCCAACCCAAAGTTAAGGTGAACATTAAATTAAAGCACTTCGCAGCATAAGATTTAGCAGCTTTACAACTGAAATGACATGTAAAAAATTAGACGCCAATATTTTTAAACATTATACTAATGGGGCAGAGGAGCAGTTGCAAGGACTGAAAAGTATTGGTCGGTTGCAAGGACTGAAAAGTATTGGTCGGTTGCAAGGACTGAAAAGTATTGGTCGGTTGCAAGGACTGAAAAGTATTGCCGTTTGATATTTGCTATTTGCACGTGTACGCTCAAATACATATCCGTCACCACTCATGTTTTTCTAGTAATATTTCATCAATACAGTGCCGCCAATATATTCAATTGAAAGTTCTCTCATTCACCTGTAATCCTTTTCAGTGTTTCCAGCTAACTCAACTTCGTAAACTATTCACCTTCCAACCATCCCATTTCACCCGATCGTCTTGCCTCCTCATTAATGCCCGCCCCAGTCGCTTCTCATCCGTAGAAATCTGACCGAAACATAAGTTCAAGTGCACCTCGCCTCTGGAACGATCTCCCACCTAATTTTAACCTCCAACCCCCTATCGACCACCTAGTATCCGCTAATTCAAGCCCTTTTTAATTTATCTTTCATCAGAGTTTCCACTCTTAATTGGCATCCCATATTTAAAAAATCTTACCTTGATTTATCCAATCTGCTGCTTCCTATTTCTCTCAACTTTAGGCACAACCAACTGTAGCAGTTCCACAGCCTCCCTATCTATATGTCTGTCTGTCTGTCTGCCTGTCTGTCTATCTGTCTATCTATCTGGCTGTCTATCCATCCATCCGTCCATCCATCCGTCCGTCCGTCCATCCATCTATCTATCTCTGTTTCACTCTGGTCTCTTGGGACACCTTATATTCATTATAATATCTCTAGACAACGTTTCTGACTTGACGAAGCACTCGTGAATAAGTTAATACCTTGCGCTTAGCCAAAGGTCGCGCGGTAGAAACTTTACGAGAGTTTACGAATACGATAATTACGAATTAAAGCGTAAATGGATAGTGTTAAGCAGCTGTATATTATTTAGCCCTAGCTGCCTAAATTCTTCGTCGAGGTACACACAGAGTGGCCGTCTCAGGGGAAACTCGAATTTGCACACGGCGATGCTCATACCAATCAGGCAATTTGTCGCAGTTTTCCCAGAAAACGAAAGATGTGATTGATTGTTTAATAAGCGAGACGATATGAAAAACAAAAGCAGTGCTGATAGACCGTAGATCTTCACTTTGCCAGAACGGCTAGAGTAGGTTCCAGTCAGGGCAGAACGGGTATGAGACTCGATAGAACAGCAGAATGTGATATTAAATGACTAGTAAACACTATAAGGAAAAAGTATTACGCTAATAAATATGGATATAATCCTGGATACAACCCTGGAAAGAAATAATGCCTGAGGCATTGAACATGATCCAGACAGGTTAAACCCAGCTCTGTACTTGTAATCACATATTTAAGAGACTCATCAGAGGAGCCCCAGACATAACCGTGGTAAAACCGTGGTAAAACCGTGGTCAAACAAAATGGTTGTCAAGCACTTACGGAGTAAAGACTCTTTAAGAATAGAATTCTTATAGAATAGGTCTCTGCGAGAAACATCAGTCTGGTTAGGTGGAAAAAATTAAAATACTAAGACAAACAAAACTCTTTTGATGACTGCACACGAAGTAATAAGCCTTGTGAATCTTGGCCTCGTTAGCAGCACTGGCAATGATCCTTTATTTTTTGCTATTGAACTTTACCATACTATATATGTGATTTTTTATATTGTATCCGACCTTGGATACATTATATATATGGTCCATCCGAGATACTGTACATACAGGAAGATGGAGTCTTCCTGTTCAGCAAAGAATCCGTTTAAAATTGGGGCTTATAGTTTATAAAGCAATGAATTGTAGCCAACCACAGATATTTAAAATCAGTCCTTATTCCCCAGTCTCGATATTTGATTGCCTCCCTATGGTCATGCCTAAAACTATGACTGTTCTTGACGAACGAGTTTTTCGGTTGCTGGACCTGGATTTTGGAACTCTTCACCTCTGTCTGTTCGTTTTGCTCAGTCACTAACGTTTTTTTTCGTTTTCAACTTAAATCTCACATTTTTCATATTTCTTATCCACTATAGGCTCCCTCTCTGTCTTAGTGGACTCATCTTCTGCTTAATGACTTGTTTATGGCATGGTTTTGATGCTCCATCAGTTGATGCTTTGTATACAAGACACCGGCGCGATAGAAGTTAGTAATTAATAATAATAATAATTATAATAATAATAATAATAATAATAATAATAATAATAATAATACCTGCAACTTGCCACATATAACCCACATGTTTGTTCCCATTGCCTTTGAGACCCTTGGTCGTATAAATGCTAAGAGTGCAGAATTTGTTTAAGAGCTGAGCAGTCTCCGGAATTGGTCAGTGAGATTGCTTTCTGTTCCAACGCCTCCCCACCTGCGTCCAGCGCCACAATGCCATTGCCATTGCATTCAGACTGCTGGGAAGACTACTGGGACGAGGACTGATTCTTCAGACATCAATCATTTTATACTCCTAACCTAATCTTTTACTTTTTGAGGAATCATTTCTACATCGGGTAAACTAATAATAATAACAGTCGTCGGATCTCCAGTTCCGGCAAATCCAACCTTGGCTCTATATATATGTATATAAATACAGTATCTTTGTGCAGCCCGTTAGGCTAAATCTGCAAACTCTGCACTACACTGGGAATCTTCAACACCTGCAAGTCAAAAGTCAAGCTGCCCGATCGGTATAGAAGAATGCAGGCCGGAAGTGACAGATTTAACTCCCATTCGTTCACACACGAATTACCCTGTAAGTCAAAAATTTTGACAGAAGTTTTTGAAAAATAAGCTCAGAAATTCCGCTGGTCAGTGTTCCACATACAGCCATTGGGGGTCTGGCGACAGAAACTAGGCAAAAAGTCAACCAAATCAATCCTGTCTTGATTTTAAAGCTCATACCAGAGTTTTCGGCAAATCCAGTCATTTACTCGCATATTACACTTTAACAGTCAAGATTTCAATATAATTGTTTAAAAGGTCGGCCTACCCTCAAAAACCCTTGAAAAATAGCCTTGACGGGAAGCTTACGATGCTCCTCAAGCCCTTCATCCGTGAGGTTTTGACACATCCTTGGAGCTCGCTGTTACTTCTACTCCTAAATGTCGAACTCGGGGCCACTAGTTCACAAACCCAATCTTGCATATCTAACCAATGGTCAGATATTTATTCTTAGGGCAAAAATATAAAGAATACATAATGTTCCCATCAATTAATAGTTTTAGCATATAGGGCCTATTCGAGTGCTTCGTCTTAAACAACACGCAGATACATGTCTAATTCAAAATATTGCAACGCTCGTCTAGAAGTTAGATGCAGTAGTCCAGCCTATATTGATTATAATGCTGAGACAAGGTGACCTTTCCAGCGAGAAGGCGTCGAACCTGCTTCAGGCGACGCTGTTGGTAGATTTTCAAGTTGTTGACATGTTGTTCCATAGACAGCTTTACTGCCGAACATGCCCAGTTACCCGATAACTTTTCCGGTAAGATGGCAGGCGGATGCAGGCCTCCGTACCTCCACGTGGAGGCTTTCATCCGGGACTGGTTAGGTGTCAAGCCGTCAAGCCAGCGTGCAGAGTTCGATAATATATGGTAAACCAGGCAGAAGATATTTCCCACTCGCCTATGGAATGCCTGATCTGTTGTATGTGAAGATTTTAAATTTGTTGTGATGAATTAATAGTTGTTTTACCCTGGGCATTGTAAGCAACGCCAAAGTCTGCAACCCAAGAGCTGATTGGGAAGAGAAAATTGGCCCCTGCCTGTGAAATGGTCTATACCTATAGACCTATAGAGACCAACAGCGCATTGCATGGTCAACAGAGTCCTAACAAATTCTCGCAAGTAAATGTATCAATCTATCCCGAGTGGGCATAGTGGAGGGTTTTGCAGAGCTGGAGGGGGCACGTAACCAGGATTCTAAAATGGTTCAAACGAAACGCTGAAGTCGAATGGGGAGGGGATTTCTCTCCCCGGTCAAGTAAGGGGCTCAGACATGAGCTTCCCAGCAGAGTCCGAGGCTGAAACTGATCCGAAAACAGTTTTGAAGCATTTTGGAGCATGAGAAACTGCATTACAAGATGCCTAGAACTTGGAATTTAACGGACATTTAACCAACTGTCAATTGAAGCAGGTACCTTGCACATAGGCCTACCTAACAAGTCACTGGATTTGTGATAATCTTGCATCTCATCCAGGGCAATGGCTGAGGTACCGGATCTCCACACCCCTTCGCCAGCACCGCCCCGATCCAGACAGAGATGTTAGTTGTGAATGTCAACTATTTCTAGATCCATATTGCAAGCAAACACAAGCATACGCGAACACAACAATAGTACGATAAGTTTTCATTAATTTAAGACACAAGATTTAGCAGCATATACAGATACTAAATCTCTAGACATTGCTATAATATATGAATTCTGGCGCTTGGTTGCGACTATAAAGCTAAATTAAATGTGCGCTCGAGGCGTGCCTCCCGTAATCTTATTGTACGTGTGCTGAGTGCGTGTGCAAAGGCAGAACCAAAGAATGACTACATAAACCAGCCAATTACATTACTCGCCGGCCAGACATTCGGTCGCTCGGTGGCGCCACCTAATTTCATCTGGAGTTCTGTGCTGCTCTGGGTATGCAACCTCAATGTATGCATTTACTTCCGTATATAAATATATCTATATATCTTTCCATATATATTCACGCGTAAGGCTGTAATGTATATATGTATATGATCTTCCCTTTGGGGACAATTTGCCTGACCTGGCAGTGGCCGAGCCCAGCAGGGAATTACGTTGTGACCAGCGCCTTGTCGGACATTTTCTGAATGGCTTCTCCGAATGCTGTTGCATTGGCACGCTATAATAATGGCTTATAGGCCTATGGTGACAGTGACAAGACCTAGTGGCGCCACGTTGTTTTACAACGAAGAGGATGGGAGGCAGGAAAGAAGGAAGGCATCGACGAAGGGGCTGCTAAATTTGTATTCTGTTTTCTGCTGTTCTGTTGTAATCTGTTTTCTTCCTTTCTGTTCGATTCTGTTTCCATATGTTATGTCCTGTTCTCTTTCCATCTGCAGTGTTCAGAATAACGTAATTTGGTCTTCGGATGGGTTAAATTGGAATTGTGGCCTCGAGTTGGCTTTCGTGAAGGATTTGGTTTGCCAGTCATCGCAGTCCGCGAATGTTCCTGTAGTTCGTGATGGCCAGTTGTAACATTTTACTTACACAGCAGGGAGGGTTCCTTTGGGTTCGGTAATAAATCCCTTGCTTTTGCGCAATTTGCAATGTTCCGCTTCATGTGACATACGATGCCTGAGTTAACTGTATCTCACTCAGTGTGGTATCACTTCTGTGCTGGTAGTGCCTCGCTTTGACCTCTTTTGACATGATTGTTTTGTATGCTTTATCCCCAGATAAAATATGATCATTGATGATGTTCATTCATGAATAACAGCCATGCGGGAGTGTACTGAAAGACGAGTTTGCTTGTGAGTCCTGCGAATCAAGGGTCGCTGGCGAACACAAGTCTCCTTTCAGGATATGGTGGCGAGCGGTGCTATTGATCAGAGGCTTTATCTTCGGGGGACTTTATGCCTTTAACAGCACGCGGGTTCGTGAATGGATCAGTCCGACCGTACAGAGACGTAACACCGATTCTTTCTTTCAAACGTATATTACAAGTATTTACACCGTTATATACAGCAAATTCAGCAAAATCAGAGTCTATGATTCGCATCGGCCTATTAGTCTAGCGAGGTCCGTTTAAGAGATACAGGTTTATTATCTTTCTTCTGTTCTCCGGAACCTAACGCCTCTTTCGACCGTTGTTTAGCGAATGCCTTCTTCGCTTCGCACCCTTCCTTAACTTTCCCCTTCATCTGTCAATCACCCAACTTCTCCCTTTCGCCATCTGATCAGCATCCCTCTGCTCCGCCTCTCTCTCTCTCTCTCTCTCTCTCTCTCTCTTTCTCTCTCTCTCTCTCTCTCATTCTCTCACTCTCCCTCTCTCTCGTTTACTTCTACCTGTCAACTACGGGCGTCCTATCCGCCTCTCGTTAATTACATCCAACTCTTCCCCAGTGTTCCCTGCAAATTAATTACACTAACACATTAGCTAAATTATCTGACGTAATACAATCTACAATATGCAAAACCCTAAAATCCTCATTGTTTTTACACCTTTTCACTACATTTTACTTACACAGCAGGGAGGGTTCCTTTGGTAATAAATCCCTTGCTGTTTGCGCAATTTGCAATGTTCCGCTTCATGTGACATACGATGCCTGAGTTAACTGTATCTCACTCAGTGTGGTATCACTTCTGTGCTGGTAATGACTCGCTTTGACCTCTTTTGACATGATTGTTTTGTATGCTTTATCCCCAGATAAAATATGATCATTGGTGATGTTCATTCATGAATAACAGCCATGCGGGAGGATTAGTTTTCTTGGCAGTACAACCAGTTTAATTTTCAAATATCTTGAGAGCAAAACACGGCTACCGCTTCTGCTCGCAAGTGAAGTTTACTCTCAACTCAGCTATGTGCGCGTCAACTTATCACGTTAATCATGACGTAACTTCCGTGCTAATCATAAGAGAGAATGTCGTCTTTTATAATATATGGCTATGTGCCACTGGCAATCGTACTCTATAATATAGTGTAGGCAATCGATGTACTAGTGTGTATTTAGGCACGAAACACAAAAATTAAGGCATGTTAAAAGGAGGAAACACGAAGTGTTGCATATGTTTTACCACAGTTAATGTTGCACAAAAATGTCCATTCTGTTGTAGAAAAAAACATCCGCAATCAGCTCAGCAAAAAGATCTAGACAGAGACAGAGACAGAGAGAGATTTGAGATAAGGCAATTTGCGGAATGACGTATTGGCAAGCGTGGCAAATGCAGTCATACTGGCGCTTTGCTAATTATAGGCGAAGACTGTTAATTCTCTTCATTGTATACACACAATCAAGCTTTGTTGGAGTGCAGACTGTGGCTGTTACTATAGCCTAAGTTTAAAATCTCATCAAGCAGTTGCATTAATAACAGCACTGGCTAAGACTATTATCGAACCCGGACTTCAAATGAACATTTCAGAATATTGTTTACTGTACATAAGTTTCATTTATGGGAGCCAGTAAAAGTCGTTATTGCAAATTTAGACAGTTTGGACGAAGACTCTAAGAAATGTTGATATGCTAAAATTTCTTAAAATCATGCTAACTTCATGTAATATCACTCTTATGATGCTATGTTGGTGCCTAGTTATTGGAATGAGGATGATTCTTTTGTTAATAGGCTTGATGTGTCTGTCAGAAACAGTATAAATAATAATAATAATAATTAATAATTAGAAACTTCTAATGCGCCGGTGTCTAATGCACAAGGCATCAACCGATGGCGCACCAAAGCCAAGCCACAATCAGCTCAATAGCCAGAAGGTCAGTCCACACGACAGAGAGGCAGCCTACGGTGGATACACTATTAGATTATATGTTTACAGAAAAGTCTCCAGTGTGATGATAGTTTGATTTTGGTTTTGGTATTTTTTCTTGTTGATGTTTTGTGTTTGTGGCTGCATTTTCAGTCTGCCTGTTACATAATAAAGTACATTAATTTTGTAAAGAGATTTTTATTGAGAATAGAACTTTCCAGTGAAATTCTATTTTGGTTATTAATTTCTCGTCGGGATAATAATAATAATAATCATAATAATAATAAGACAATTTATATAGCGCCGTAGCACAGCCGAGGCCGAAGAAAAGGGCGCTGTACAAGGGTTCAAAAATCAACTGCAGTCATAAGATATCCTAAAAAGATGTGTCTTGAGTCGTGACTTGAATGTGTCCAGCTTAGGACCCTGAGAAGGAAGGTGAAAGGAGTTATCCGCAAGCGTGTGACGATGAACTCCGCCACAGGGGACTGCAAGCCAGCAGTCCCTTGCGCCGGTCCTAAGCCCGGATAAAGGAGGAAGGTTTGCCAGATGGGTGTCGATACTCTGGCAGTAAAAACCAAGACGATTGAAATCTGATGCCAAACAAAAAGGATGCAAGTACATGCCGGCTCGGACGTCCCCCGGTAAAACAAGGTCCGCGAAACCAATCGAGCGATCGGGGTTGGATCGACAAATTAGCTACCGAAAGAAAAAGTCTGAAGCCCGCAAGAGAAATGATATCGGTGGGCACATGGAATGTCCGCACCCTATGGGCGGCAGGGAAGCTGGAGATGCTGGAAGAGGAAATGTCAAGATACAGATGCGACATACTTGGAATATCAGAGATGCGTTGGACACAATCAGGCGAGATGAGGAATGGAGGAATAATATGGTCTGGAGATCCCAGCAGACATGAGGCAGGAGTGGGATTTCTGCTCAGCAACAGAGCCAGAAATGCACTCATCCGCTACAGACCCGTGAACAAAAGGATGATGCTGGCACAGTTCAGTGCACAACCATTCAACATAACAACAATTCAGGTTTACGCACCAACGGCTGAAAGCAGTGAAGAGGAGATTGAAGACTTCTACTCAAAGTTGACAGAGCTGATCGGAGAGGTACAGAAGAAGGATACACTCATAATTGGAGGAGACTGGAACGCTAAAATCGGTACTGATAGAACGGGATGGGAAGGAGTTATGGGCAAATATGGTTTTGGAGACCGGAATGAAAGGGGTGAAAGACTACTGGAGTTTGCGGTAGACAATGACCTGACCATCTGCAATACAAGATTCCAACAAAAACAATGTCGAAAGTGGACATGGCGCTCCAGTGATGGACAAACAAGAAACATGATTGATATGATCTTAATAAGACGAAAGTGGAACACAGCAGTTCAACTATGCCGTACTTTTCAAGGTGCTGACATAGACTCGGACCACAGCTTGGTCATGGCAAACATCAAACTGAAGCTAAAGAAAAAGCATGAGCCATGCTTTGTGAAGCGAAGGAACATTGAAAGACTGAAGGAGGAGTCTACCAGGATCAAGTACCAACAGGCGTTAGGAAGGAATTTAAAAGAACTTGAGGAAGAGCAGGACTTGGAAAGCAGAACAGAAAAACTAACTGCAGCAATAAACAATGCGATAGAGGAGGCGGTTCCAGAAGAAGAAAAGATCAAGCAAAAGTGGATAACACAGGAGACATTGCGGCTGATACAGGAAAAGAGGGAGCTAAAACTCAAAAGAGACACATCACAGGTAGCAGAACGGAAATACAAGGAGAGTTGCAACAGGGTGAGGAAGGCAGCAAGAGAGGATAAAGCACAATGGTTGGAACAGCAGTGCAGGGAAATTGAAAAGAACTTTGGAGAAGGCAAAAGCAGAGAAGTCTACAAAATGATAAGAAATGTAAACAGAAACTGGCAACCGAGACTCACAGCAATAAAAGACGAGAAGGCTAAAATGCTAACAACAAAGGAAGATATAATACAGCGATGGACGGAATATTGCAGTGAATTATATAGCGAACAGCCAAATCAAGATCTTACTAGAGAGATAATAAAAGAACTAAAGGCTATCTCCCCTCCGACGACGGAAACAAACACAGACATATTGTTAGAGGAAGTTCAAAAAGCGATAACAAGGTTAAAAAACAATAAAAGCCCTGGTAGAGACAACATCACGGGAGAAATGATCAAGCATGGAGGAGATCTTCTGTTGGGTGAAATCCACAGGTTATGTAACATGGCATGGGAGCAAGGACAAGCACCGGAAGAGTGGAAGAAGTCGATATTGGTAACAATCTACAAAAAGGGAAGTCCATTGGAATGTAACAACTACCGCACCATTGCGCTGATAAGCCACCTGGGCAAGGTGCTGATGATGGTATTGGCGGAAAGATTAAGGAGCCAGATGGAGGAATACTTGACGGATGAGCAGGCGGGATTTCGGAAGGATAGAAGCACGATACAACAAATCTTGGCTTTAAGACTAATAGCAGAAAAAGCAAGGCGAAAGAATAAAAAGGTATACAACTGTTTTGTAGACTTTAAGAAGGCATTTGACAGTGTAGACCAGAACGTGACATGGGCCGTTCTACAATCGTATGGGGTTGACAACAAACTGATTCAGTTGTTACGAGACATAAATGGTACTTCACAAGCGGCGGTCAGGACATGTGGCAAGTTGGGACCGTGGTTTAGAACCAACAGGGGTATGAGACAGGGCGATCCAATATCGCCCATGGTGTTTATAACAGATTTGGAAAGAGCAATGGACAGGGTCAAGAGCAAAGGAATATCAGTTCAGGGAATATGCATAAACAATTTACGTTTTGCAGATGATGTGGACATATTGGAGGAGGGACCTACAGAGCTGGAGTGCACAACACGAATGCTGAATGAAGAAGCAAAGAAATATGGACTGTACATGAACTTTGATAAGACAAAAACAATGGTATTTGGCGACAAAAACATCACCCAGCAGATAGTGGTTGAAAGAATGCAGCTGGAGAATGTAGAGAGGTTCACTTATCTTGGAAGTAATATGACATATGACCTAGATTGCAAAAGTGAAATAAAGATACGAATAGCGAGGGGAATAGCAGTGTTGAAAGCAATGGATAAAACTTGGAAGAGCAGAGCAATCAGCATGAAAACAAAACTGGAGGTATTAAAGACATGTGTATTTAGCACCATGATGTATGGATGTGAGACATGGGTCCTGACAAAAGACTCACGACGGAGAGTCTTGGCATTTGAAAGAAAATGTTACAGAAAAATCCTAAGGATCGGATGGACTCAGAAGATTAGGAATGAAGAGGTTTACGAAAGAGTGGCTATAACCGAGAATCTACTGCAGAAGGTTATTCAGCGAAAACTTGGATTGTTTGGACATATCTGTAGAATGAAGGATGACAGAAATATTAAGACTCTGATGTTTGGAATTATGGAAGGTACGAACAAGAGAGGCAGACCACATCGAGAGTGGGTGGATGACATTGAGGAGTGGTGTGGCGCGGACTTGCAGAGACTGGGACATGCGGCTCAAAACAGAATCGAGTGGAGACACATTGTGAAACGGGCATCGGACACCTACGGGCATTGAGCCCACGGTTGTTGATGATGATGATGTGTGACGATGAATTTTCAACAGAAGGTGTTGAAAGTGGGAGGGATGATTCTTGAAAATCAAGAAAATATCTCCCAAATTTCAAAACTTGGACGCATCGGTGAAGGACGGAAGAAGCGATCGTGCTACGTCTCGTATTTCTAGTGCGTATGCTGTGAACAGAACTATCGTTGTCTTCGTGTTTTGTGCTTAAGCAACAGAAAGACGACGTCTGCCAACTGGCGCCGTGTTTAGATTAGTCTGGAGCGATCATGGTCTCGACAAGACGATGGCTGCTTCTGCCGCAGCCAAGCAGGCAGGAACCATTGCTGGCATATGCAAGCCAAATTCGTTCTCAATAATTCACTCAGCTCTAATGAATTGGAGACCTCTGCCGTTATATAAGCCGCCGCATATGTGAAAGCCTACCACTTGGAAGATATATTTGGCGAATACATAAGCAGGCTTATATATAGATGCATACATATATTTTACAAATCGTCATTAATTTTGAATTATCAGGCAATGCAGTACAGTATTCAACTACTGAAAATATCCAATTATAATGATGAAGACGACAATAGTGATAATGTTGATGACGGGTCTGTTAAATACTCGTGGCCAATAGCCTACCTGTTATAATTGTTGTCAGTGTAATTATTATTACATTATAGTAAAAAGTGTTACTATATTGTGCATTACTATATATACCTGTATTATGTATTTTGTGTTTGGGCGTAGGTGTGCGTGTGATTCTGAATATCTTCCGTTGGTTCAGGCTATCTCGTTGTGCTCTTGTCGTATTTCTCGTTCTATTTTTCACGCTCTTCTTCTTCAAACTGACCTCGGACAACTACGACTCGGATCTAGACACGCCATACCCCGACAGCGGCCCCGATATGAAGCCTGGGTTCGTGGATAATGCCCCGCCAAGGGCGCTCACCCTCAACGCGGCCAACTACCGGCTGTCTCGGCCGGACTGCAACGCCCTCGAGGCAGGCGACGAAAGGGAGATCAGCCTCATCGAAGACATGCTGTACAAGGAGAGCCGAGCTGGCATTCCGAATAGTTACTTCGAGGCATCGACCATCAACTGCTCCCATTTTCGCAGCCTGCGTAACTATGCGCACATGGCCGATTCGGTCTACGAGCTGCAGACGCCGCTGGCCTACGTGATCGCCGTGAAGTCGAGCGCCGAACAAGTGGAGCGCCTGCTCAGGGCTGTCTACACTCCGCAGAACATCTACTGCCTCTACAGTCTCGGCCCGGCCAGCATCGACTTCAAGACCAGCGACCTCGGTCAAGCCGTTCATCGAATCGCCGGCTGCTTCGGAAACGTATTCGTGACCTCAGGCTACCACCAGAACCGA
Organism: Norana najaformis; assembly: GCA_964023275.1. Taxonomy (NCBI): domain Eukaryota; kingdom Metazoa; phylum Annelida; class Clitellata; order Crassiclitellata; family Hormogastridae; genus Norana; species Norana najaformis. The sequence continues at coordinate 8,449,684 of OZ029926.1, forward strand.
AGCAGCGATGTGCCTGTGGCTCCCTACCGCGTTTGCCTTGAAGCGTTGCTGGCTTATCCGTCTTGGCGCTATGTGCTGTTGACTTCGGAGGGCGATTTTCCGCTCAAGACCAACCGTGAGATCGTGGACAGCGTGCGTCACGCTGTCGCCGCTTGGCGACTGAAGCGCACAAACGGCCACTCGCAGGCATCGATGCCGTCTCTCAACGCCGGTAACGACTTCTCAGGTTTCGTACTCACTCGCAAGATGGCGGAGCTTAAGATGCGCCTCCTTGCGAATCAACCGTACGACAAGACTAACGTTTATAAAATGCATGCACGGCGAGAATTGCTTCCAGATTTTTCTGATTTGAAGATTCGACTCGATAACATTTGCCCTGACGGAAAGCCGTGCTTTTTGACTTCGTCTGACCTGCACTGGTTACTCAAAGAGCCGTTTCTGTTCGCCAGGAGGTTCGACCTACAGATCGACTATGTCGTCATCAGCTGCCTTGAGACTCGACTAAAGATGCTCAGCGCTGCAAATCAAGAGGTTCCGCCTGCAGCGAAGATCTAAGGAACGACAGTGGAACACGATTCTCAGCACAGAAGGTGGAGAAAGAGAACTACTGTTCCCAAATGAAATAATTAATGTCTACTTTCCAAAATCATCATCGTCATCGATATCGTCACAATCGCCGTTATAAGTATTTTCTGGCGTTTTGCTGCCTGTTACATATCAGATACTTTTTAAAGGGTTAAGATAAGTTGTTGTTTTTCTCGTTGTCGCAGTTATAAAGGTCTTATTGCAACAGCTGATTTGTATATGGTCTCTTGAAAAGAGTGCGCTACGGTGGTCTATCGGTAACGCGTTTGATCAAAGATCCTGCGATTGCGGGTTCGACTCTGTGTAATGACCCTGGGCAAGTTGTTTGCGCACACCGTGCCTCTGTCACCATGCAGTATAATTTGATACCGGCGTAAGCTGGGAAGTAAACGGTAAGTCCTGCGATGCACTGGCCCCCATGTCCAGGACCATGGGATTAGTCCATTGCCGGCTCAAGGGCCTAAAGAAAAGGATATGAGCGCCTCCCCTACATCTCACTTGTAAGATGTAGGATACTTTACTTATATTACTTTACTTTTACTCTTCAAAAGAAAAGCCTGAAAGGTACTTCCAACCTGACGACACTAAACAAAACTTGCAGGACCGAAAAGAATGTTTTTAAACCGTTGCTGAAGCAGAAATAGATAGGCCATGAAAACCACATCGCAGGTTAAAGGGTAAACTATTCCAGAATGATTACCTGACCATAAAGCACGATCCTTGCCTTAAGTGGCGTGGCACCCATTCAAAAAGGGCAGCGGTGGTGAAGGATCTCACACGAATAAATTCATTGAAAAAATGAGCAGGGTCGAAACCGTACGGTCGCTATAGAAAAAACGCGTACATTTACATTTACATCGGTGGTGCCAGCGTGTTTACATCCACCATTAATAGTTGGACAGTCGTAGGTGCAGAGTTTCTGTGATGTACTCAAAATGCGCTATATTAAGTGTTTTGATACTTTTTCGATACTACATCTGAACTCTTCATTGTTGCGTTGCGGAAATTCAGGACAGAGGAGCAACCAGATCACTTTGCGCTGCTGAGCGAAAAGAAGAAAATCATTTCTCTTTCATTAGCGTACAGATGAAATGCTCCAATCCTGTTCTGTCATCGCCTTCTCTTTGGCACCCGCTCTTCTTACGCCATTTCCGCTTCAGGAAATAAGTAGACAACGCATTACTTTTTTTAACACGCCATTATGTCCATCAGCTGAGCTAGTAGGCTACGCGTATGCCAACCCTTCATCAACATTACAGACATTTCTAGCATATTTCCTTTTTTCTCATCTACTAACCGTGTTCCCATTCAATTTCTATCTGCCTCTTTCGTGTCTTCACAGTTTTGTTTCTGCGTTGAGAGTTCGCCTTTTAGCCAATTACTCTAATTATTAAACAGCCATCGCCCAATTCCAATTCATTTCATTTCGCAGATCCACCGGCTTACACAACATTTTCACGGCTCTCGGAACCACATACTGTACATGTAAACTGCACATCGTCATTAAATCCCACATGATATTTCTAAAGGTAAAATCTATAAGTTGGCGAAGATCAAGCGGCTCTTAATGGCGGCTGCAGCCGGCTTCAATCAGTTAAAGTGTGGCTAGGTGTCGTTTAACCCTTTCCCTCTCAGCCAATGCGTATAAACAGAGCACGTTGAATTAAGAAACAACTTCCAAGCGATACATAAATAATAATATAATATAAAATTATTCTTATTGTAAATTAGATTTTCTCAAGAGTCTACCATAGTACTTCAGTACGTCGACATTATGGGACGTAGGGACATCTTAAGGGACACTTAGGCCTATCGATAAACAGACAGTGCAAATAGTTTTCTGTAACCACAATAACACAGGAAGATAAAAAAGCATAAGTCACTCCCATTTCATACCGAAACTTTTATATAGCCCTGACTTATTCTGATATGCCTGGTGATAACAACTTCTGATCAATGAATTTAAGCTTATCGGCCTTGTTTACACTAACCGCAGAGTTCTAGGCTGTTTCCATGGCCTCTATAAACGATTCTCTCTATAAGTATGCATATGTGACATGTAAGTCATTTACAGAATTAAAATTGCACTACGAAATCTGTGCTGTATAATCGTGTAGGCAGGGCCGGCGCCAGAGTATTTGGCGCCCTAGGCGAACCTGTCGCACTTACCGACGGTAAGTGCGATAACTAATTAATATTAGATTAACTAAGTTAATATAACCTTCACACAGGAATGCACCCGAATGCTGCATCTTTAATTTAGTATCGTCGTCCATTGTAATCATCTACGACTCATTACTACTTCTAAATAAAACAAAAATATGGCACTTAATTTTTAAATTTTCGTATAATTCATTTCTTAATAAATGGTGGCAAAACGGCGGCAATGTTTAAAAAAATTTCTTTATGTAGTTTTTCTGCCGCCCTCCAGAAATGTGCCGCCCTAGGAGGCCGCCTAGTTCGCCAAGTGGTTAAACCGGCCCTACATGTAGGGCCAATACAGAATCCGTCGCGCAAGTTTAATGTTGTTCAAGACAACTATACCGAAAGTAGATGCAAGATTAGGATAGTTTGTAGTCATGCCATGAGATAGCGGCGCCAACTGGCGACTCTCCTGACAATTATTAACTAGGAAACAGCCACTGAATGAAAAACTCTAGATAGGCGATTATAAGTTCTTATTAAAGTATTTTAAATAACTCTCAAGCCACCAGGTGTCTCCGTCAAACTCACACTCTGACTCGCAAACTCAGACTCGCATACGGTATTATGAATGGTTGGAGATCATCGCATTTATATACTTTGTGAATGCACAAAGATATTGAACTAGAACCACTGACTTGAAAGTAAAATTATCTATTTTATATTCCAAATAAGAAAAAGTGACGGTGAAGTTCACTGCACCTATAAGAGGTGTTAAGGTCTGGATTCAAGGCGAACTAAAATCAGAAACTTCCATGCCAACTTCCACAAACCACTAACTAAATGTTTAAAAACCAATAATTACAATTTCTAGAAAATACAAGTCGGCCTATTAATTTTTTTAATTCCCAATTTGAAACAATCCTATCCCATCAATCAATCCTTGACATGCATTAGGCCTACTTGGACTGTCTCTGAAGGGGTTACGGGAAGTAGGGACATCTTAAGGGACACGCAGGCCTATCGATAAACAGACAGTGCAAATAGTTTTCTGTAACCACAATAACACAGGAAGATAAAAAAGCATAAGTCACTCCCATTTCATACCGTAACTTTTATATACCCCTGACTTATTCTGATATGCCTCGTGATAACAATTTCTGAGCAACGAATTTAAGCTTATCGGCCTTGTTTACACTAACCGCAAAGTTCTAGGCTGTTTCCATGGCCTCTATAAACGATTCTCTCTATAAAAAGGCTGCGTGGGCTGTTTCAGCGTAATTTAATTCCAGTTTATGGATACTGCCCCCCTTACCTGTATTTACAAGCTAAGGTTTGTGAGCTAATGGGCGATAATGCAGGGATTTTTGGCCTGGATTTCATTTGGCCAAAATGGATTGCATTTACTTGGTTTCCTCATTAATCAATTTCTTACTTCAAGTAAAACTGCTCACGTACATAAGTAAATGTAAATGTACAAGTTTTTCTAAAGCGATCATATGGCCTCGTCCCTGCACATTTTTCAAAGAAATGATCGAGTGAGATCCTTCACCACAGCTGCCATTTTGAATGAGCGCATTCGTAGGCCTGTTTATTACTCAAAATTTTAAAAGCCGTATTAAGTACTTGGTATAAATAAATTATCATCTTGCATATTTGTTGTCTTCGGCCGGGCCATATCTCGCATTCCTAGTAACGGTTGAGCGTGACAGTCGCTATCTGACGTTGTCGGTCACGTGAACCAATAACAATATTGTTCGGAACCGTTTTCGCCCCGGGCCATTTATAGCAACAGAGCGGTAGTGCTGCCATTGCAAATGTCTTCTGCTGCGTGGCTACTCTTGGTTGACATGGTGGCACATCGCTGGTGTGCGTTTGGATTTCACGGGAGTTCAAAGAGCTGGGGAATGTAGCCGCTCCTAACGAAGCGTTAGGAGCGGCTATGTAGCCGCTCCATTCTTTCGGGCGTCATATCATAGCATTACAATGTTCTATGCCTATTCAAGCAATAAGCGTTTTAGTTTAAAACAACAAGAGCATGGTACCAGTATTATCACTAGTAGTACGTACTGTCAAATTTATTAGGCTTTACTTTACTAATAATAAACCGTATTGTAACGCAAACTATAGGCTATGTCGTTTGCCCAATGTCTGGCACAGCCTGTGTCGTTCCCGGAAGGAGTGACAGGAAAGCAAAAGGGGACAAGAAAATTACAAAACAGAGCCAACAAAATATCCGGATGTGTTGCTATTAATACTCAATTTCAAGCGACGGAGTCATTACGGCATTGCACCCTCAGGCCGGATATGACGACAGGATGCGTCTAAGATCTCGAAACAAACGAGAATATCGCGTTATCTGCTGCGTAAGACGTTTGATCGCTTGCGCCCAAGGGGTACAAATAAATCACATCGGATTGGGTAAGAGTCAGCATCCCGTGACCATAGACGATCAAGACTTCATTATGATATGGAAAAGGGTAAACTTATTTCAACCTTGACATTGGTCGGCTCTTAACTCAAAGTGGCCATTATTGTAGTAAGGACTAATTCTAAACAACAATTACTTTTACCAAAAATGACCCTAACCCAAACAACTGCCAAAGCAACCCAAATAGATCAATACCTAATGGGCAACTATGATTTTTATGAGGCCATAAAACTGAACAACAGATAAAGTAGCTTCTAAGCTAGGCCTACGAAGGGTTAAGTGAACAGCTGAGTACGTTGCGTATTTTGAGCACAACCATTCCTAAACCTCATAACAGACCTTACTATAAACGGTGTGGTCGTCCTGTTGACGATAAAGTATTCGTCTAGGGATGATTTTCGTTATAATCTTGTTCTTTCCCTTGTTGCAGAGAAGCGTGATCACATGGACTTCACTAATCGCCGGAATGTCTCTGACGTAACGAACACCGTCCGTCTATCTGTGGCTCCTCCTTCGCCTGCTCGAGCGATGCAGTTTGCCCCTCGGGCGTTTCAATCAGTTTCGCCGATGACAGTATTAGGTCCGTGGCAAGTCGACAATAGACACGCATTGCCACGTCTGTCCTGAACATCGTCGGTTTCCATATGACGCAGTTTGAAACGATCCAATTTCAAATCATATTGTGGTCTGCTTTGCTGAGACTCGATATCTAATGCAACTTGCATAGATAAACATAAGGCTGAGTTGAAACGAAATTAGGATTAGGGGGCCTATACCATATAGTACGTACATGATATCATTGAAGTCGTGGTGTAAGACCGACAGATACATCAGTCCAATGACTGAACAAACTTTCCATTTAGGTTACACGACTTCCTTCTCGTTACTCCTCAGTTACCACGTTGGTGATAGCCCAGTGGGTTCAAAAGCCGATGTTTGAATGACTAGTTTACGATGCCAAGGAATTTATAAGTGGAATCGAACGTACAGTTTGAATGAAATCAGGAACTTGAACCCCGGAATTCAAATACCTGAATGTCGAGGCGTGAACTGACATGGAATCGAATTTTCTGGATTGAATGTAGGGAAATCGAATGGCATACTTCTGTATGCCAACATATACTCCTGAATTGCAGCCCCTAATGAATGGACACACAGTGAACAGGAACTGCGGTTCAAAATCATCCAGTCTACAAAGTTTTAGATTTAAAATCAGCCGACCTATCTTTTCCGATTGTGTACCCATCTGTCGCACAACTGATGTACCCGATAATTATACACTTTTACTCTCGCTTAAAGACGTCGACACAGAGGCCGTGTCTCCCACGTGCAAAAAATAAAAGACCCCGTCAAAAACCTGAAGCCAAAATCCTCTTGACCCCAACCAGGGGTTATCTTAGACTTCATCAGAGAACTTTGGTTGACTTGATCGTAGAGTAACTTCAAAGATAAAAATGCATCATGCGAGACGGGAGGGATGGGGCTAGGGTTGCGGAGATGCTAAAGGGACGGGGAAAGGTAACTGCGCGGACTGGAAGGGATCTGGTTAAAACTACAAATACAGAGTGGAAAAGGGGACACATTTCTATCACCGCATCATTCTTTACTCTCGAACACTTAACTTGTCCCCTTCCACTCTCAAACAGTGCCAATGCTATTTCAGCCTTTGTATGCTTCGAACCATGAGAGTGTTGGTCTCCAAGGCTTTCTTCGTGGCTGTACAGTGGTGGATTTAACAGTTAAATTTGTTCGCAGTCAGCTCTTTACCAGTTAGGTTCAGACTCAATGTTTACCACTGGCTGGTCCAGAAGTATACAAAGGGGAGGGCAAGCAACGCCTTATTTAACCTCATCGAAAACATCTTTTCATAAAGAATTTTAGCGATCGTTTTCACCACTAAATGTTTTTATTACCACTTTTAGGCATCAGCTGATTTTTACTGTTCGTTAGGCTTTGGGTATGAACAGTTTTTTATCACAGTTTTTTCTTTTCCTATTTTATCTTTATTTCTGAGACGTTTATGCTTTTCTTTGGCTTTTTATACTATTTTAAATATCCATGATTTAGTACCTACTTGGCTTCTCGGACCATTGCCCTAGAGAGTTTGGAGACCAACTAAATGACGTCGATGGAGTCCCCCAAAGTCAAATGGAAGGAAGAATGGCCTGAATGACAACGAACGCTCCCTGGAACCATATGCGTCAACGTATATTCGACTACCGTAGTCTGCTTATACTGGTGTCTGCTCTCTATGATTTCAACGTAACCTCTGCTTTGTATTATGGTTACTAAAGGCGATTTTATTTCGAGGCCACCGGATGCCCATCAGTGTATCTAGTCTTTTATATAGCCCTTTTAAAGAACCTCTCAAAAGCGAATGTTATGTATGTTACCATGGCGCTTCGGAAGTTTTCAGATTAGACCAAGGCTCGAATGTCGCTGAAGCCAATGTCTAGAATCGAACTTGGGTAATTGATGCTAAAAATAGGCGGTCGATGCACCCACCAGTCTCCAGAATATCGATGTTTGAATGCAGAGTCCAAAACGAACACAAATCTTATCCTATAGGCGCTATGGCTAGATATGACCCAGAGATAAGAACTTCAGACGTAGAGATGAAAGCCTTTCTCGCCATCAACGAGGAACTACTTGGGGTTGGGTCAAAACTGGCGATGTCAAATTACCAAAATCATTATCATGTAGCTCCACTTAAGGAAATCTCCAAATGATTTCTCGTGGGCTTGTCGGTATGATTTCACAGGCAAACAGAACAGTTTCAACTGTTGACTGCATGACCCTCTGCACATTGACAGATCATACAACAATGTTTTAATGTAAGACGACCTATATCACTATCTAATCCAATCTATCACTATCTAATCCAATCTAATGACTTCTACATCACCGTTATCATAATGCACAAGCCACCAATCGATGGTCGATTCAAGCGAAATCAAGAATGCTAGGCCAACGCAGCATAGTTGTGCTTTGCTGCACCTTCGAAATCTGAAGCTACATGTAGATGCCTCTTTGAAAAAGTCATTTGCGCATGTAATCGGGTTGTAGCTGGGAGCATTATGCAAGCTCGTCTTCGGTTGCTATAGGCCGACTCTGGTCAAGTGACTAGGGAGAACGACGCCCACTGGCCAATCGCCTCGGCCGACCGACCGACCGACGGGGCATCGGAGCCCTGCCCTGCCCAGTCGCACCGCCCGAGGACGACCGACTCATCTGCTCCTATAAAAGACTCCGGCAGATGTTTCTTTCACTCGCGGACGATCTTCTTTCTCTCTGCTTTCTACTGGCGCGCATGTAATTGGCATTGTCTTCGCGGCTTCGGCATTGTTACGTCCACGGGGCTGCAATTAGCCGCTTCATCCGTAACCTCAGCATCTCTGTAGGCCGACGGCACCAAAGGCAACGGCGAATCACTTCTCGCTACACGGTTACTATTGTAACGCGGTTGCTATAGTGACACGTCTGCTGTAGTAAATGGTTGTATGTTACAGAAGCACGGATCGTGTGTAATAGAGCCAGAACCAAAATCCTGTCTTACTGTCCGTTTTATAGTCGGACATTTGTTAGCGACAAGAATAGATACCTATCCTATACGTTATAAAAACGACTCAAAAGTATGACTTTGAAGCGGCGTCATCAGTTGATTCCTAGGGATATCGGGCTTTTTGAAAGGCTTCCAAAACAGGATGTAAATGATAGACGTAGGCAAATTACATATACCTGCTTATTCATATAATATGTTGCTTATAAATAGCTTAGTATTATAGCTTATTAAAATCGATTATATGAGAACCAATGTAACGATCCTAGCTTGTCATGTCGTTCAGTCAGTCTACAATAACCTAAGGCTTAAAGCGGGTCTATATTCAGTCTGCAAGTGTTGTTCCCGATGTTCACATTTAAGAAAGCGCATGGCTACAAGACGGTACATCGCGAACTACGACAACGACACCACAGAAGCCACAGTTGATTGCAAAAACAGAATTTGGCTGTTCATACGCATTACACAGGCAGAACAAGTTGAAAGTTATTTTCTTCAATCTTGAGGTATCTATTCAACAAACTCTCAGATCATCTCGCTGTAAAAAGCGTGTGGTTTTGGAACTCAAGAGGTCATCTTGGATGGATGGTTGCTTCCGACTGTTGAGTTGCTTTGCAATTTAGAATGAATATCGTCACATCCTCTTGTAAGAAGAGCCTTAGTGAAGTCGCTTGCTGTTACTGCGATGTAACTGGCGCCTGGAAGCACAGATGAATTCAGGTTCATCTCCGTCGGGGGAGTTTCAGTCAAAACTGATTAGACTCGTGGTTTCAATAATGTTTGCAACCATTTAGCAAATCGAAAAACTCAGATAGAAACGGAAGTGAGCTACAGGTCACATACGGAAAAAGATCACAAGCAAGAAACAAAAGTTAAACTTACAGATACTGAATAGAAAAGCTCTTAAACTTTCGCCAACTGAAAATGTCTTTTCTTACACTGGATTCCAGCCCTTGGCAGGTAAGTTGAAAGAACATCGAACTTGTATATGAAATTATCTTCAATTAAGCTCAATAAAATGCAACGAACCAAAATGTGGTTGGGCCTATCTTGGCGAACTTATTTCGGCTTACTATAGCGCCTTCGAGTGGACCTTAGAAGGCAGTATATAAATATCCAGATGCATGTTTAAATACGTACATATATACTTACATTCACACACACATGTCTATACATTCGTTTAAACATATATATACGCTTGATTTTGTTGATACGGCGCTGGTATGCAGGCAAAGCGAAGTTAGGGCTAATACAGCTGGGTTTAGTACTTGAATGGGCAACAGTTGATGGAATACCACGCCACCTGGTGCCCACTCAATCCTCCATTCTTTATCGGTCGGCAAATTAGTACCAATGCAAATTGGGAGGTCAAGAAAGGTGTATAGTCGTTGAATTGCTACGATCGTGTTTGCCCCTTACGCGAATGATTCTTGGACTTTAAGACTGTGCTTCTGAGAATATGTTACATTTTATATTTAGTTACTTACTTTCTTACTTACTGTCCTAAACTCCGCCACTACCTTTAGTCGGGTGATAGCAGTCCCAAAATCTGGATAAAGGAGGAGGGCGACGCTAATCAACCTCGTTTTCACAAAATGTCGTTAAACAAACTGCCTGCTTACTTACTGTCTTAGTTTCTTACTCACTTGCCTGCCTATCTACTCGAATATTTATTCTCATAAAGACTTTTAATGTTCTTGAATTGAAGAGCATCGTGAAGTGCCGGATGCTGTTAACTGTGCCATGCAATGCATGTGCACGTGGTGGTGTATTCGGTGAGGTACATTGTGAGATATGAGTTGCAGTAATTAAGTCGGTTATAAACCAGGACATTTACTATAGTGAAAGCCAGGACAGTTCGAGGCATGTGAGATCTATGAATATCCAGTATGTGAAAGTAACTGATTTGCATGTGGCCTGATCATGTTCAGAAAAAGGCTTGATTTAGCCGAATATTATGTCTAAACTGCGTGAACGTTCAGTACGATTAACAAACAAGCCACCTAACTGAACAAACGTAAGCCAGGAGTTGCTGCCTTGGACCTAAGAGTAGGAATTCAGTTTAGAAAGGATTGGGGCACTCAAATGAGTCACCTTGTATTAAAATCGCGTGGGGTTTATCTATTTCAAGAAACAAACGTTTAAAAAGGAACAACCATGTATAAGTTGTATGTGTCAACAGTAGACCGCTCGTTACCAAACTTATATAGGGTGGAGATTTCAGCTACCTAATCATATCCATAAGATTTCAAATCAATCGGCTCAGAGGTTTTGGATTTATAAGGGCCTCAACATATGCCGTTTCATAAACTTAAGGAAATGGTCGTTGAAACACTATACTGTTTTGCCACGCGGCTGATGTCGTGATGGAGCTCACCATTTGGCAAATATGAATAATAATATTGGTTTGCCAATGGCGACCCCAAAGATACCCATAATAACTACATATATTTGCCTCTTTGCGTCACTGAGGCAAAGCCCAAACTAATTTTTAATATGTAATGGCTCATTCGACGTCGACTTATGTATAGAGGTGGATCTTTTTCTTTTAGGAATTTCAGCAACGAACACATTTTGGTGGTGGTGGTAGTAGTAGTAGTGATAGTAGTAGTAATGGTAGTGATAGTAATAGTAATAGTATTCAGTGTTTAACAACATCTTTATAGGTGCCAGAGCCGTTGACGTCGACCTTACCTTACCATTCTTTTGTTTTTTTCAATGCGACAGTCCTTTAGAAACCAGACACTCAGACGTGTGCGCCTCACAGCAAAAACATCATCTGCATCAGCTGTTGCATCAGACACAGCTTTTAAGAATGACTGCACTTTCTGGCGAATAGTAGAGACCTGTCGTGTGATGCATGAATGGTATACAAGTTTTGCGCATGCATTGGGGAGGGATATGGGAGAGGGACAAAGACGTGGAGGAGTCGGTGATGAGGGTTCAGCAGATGGTCCGTGGGTCAGATGAAGCGTTCGGCAGGCGAGGTAACTGCGCGCCACACCTGATCTTACAAACGACAAGGCGAAGATGCGTCGTCGGTGGAAGCTGATGCCAATGATGCTTACGAGACAAGGAGGAGGAGAAGGAGGAAGAAGAAGAAGAAGAGAAGGATGAGGAAGAGAAAGGCGTTAGGGGAGAGGAGGGCGAGTAACGATGATTAACGATGATGCTTTTTGAAAGAAGCCTCACGAGCAGGTTGCATGTTGCACCAGAAACACACACACCACGTGATGTTGTCACATAAAACACTGTCTCGAAAATACGTCTAAATACGTCGAATCATATATATTAATGTTACATGTAGGCTTTAGAAGAAAAATATGTTATAAAAAAATAGAAAGAAAGGATCCCATTGATGAAAAACATGTGCAAATCTGTATACATGGATACAAAAGGTTTCTAATGTAGAGCTGAAAGAACACGCGAATATGTATATATATATACATTGTATACATTAGTACGACACTTATATATATGTATATGTTAGGACTAATGTATTTATGTCTGTTTGTATACGTTTGCGTATGAGACCTTAGAAAGACCTGCATGTCAGTTTTTGAGGATGGACACCTGTTTAGCAATCTAATGTGCAGATCACGATAACGACAATGACTATGAAGAAGAACAAGAACATGAAGGTAAAAGAAAAAACAAAAAAACAGAAATAAAAAGATGATGCTGAAGAAGAAGAAGAAACAGAAGAAGAAGAAGAAGAAGAAGAAGATGATGATGATGATGATGATGATGAGTTTCATGACGATAATATTACAATAGTAATGACGAAAGTATTTAACTGATTAATACGATAACGACAACGCTGTTCATGACGAAACTTACACCTACGATGGTGTTGACTAGAACAGCTTCCCCAATATTGGTCAGCTCCTAATTTCGGTTCCGGGGAATGAGAAGGCGCGAGTAACCTACGCTAAACTGTGCCCTATGACATAATTTTGCACCCTGATCATCGCACATCCTAGTAGTACTTCTCATGAATCATTTCTTTGCATTCAACCCCGTCTCTTGAGACACGTTGCAGCGTCTCTTCTAACCCAGCATCTTTTGATCTGGGTTCGCAGCACGGCGCTAGATGAATCTTCTTTGTTGTCGAACTTTGTCTTTGTGACAGTTAAAAGCCCGACGTCCGAAAGTTGAGCGATTATCGCAGACGATTATTCGATTAACCGAAAATTCGATTACCCGATAAGACACCAACCTAATCAGATAATTGGATTAGTCATGCTGCCGTCAAAACACATCAGAATCTGCGTAACTAAACTTCGTCTTCGGTTAAGGTCAGAGACCAGTGCTGGGCAGCATCTTGCATATAATGCTGGCGCCACAAGATAAAACTGGAGCATCATAAACACAACTTTAACATAGATCCTAACTATCAGCATATTAAGCCAAAAGGCCTGTTACATTCGTTGCGCTGACTGCCGTTTGAGCAAAGAATTCGTTTCAAAATCTGTCTTGTAGTTCACGAAGTACTACATTTAAATCAGCCGACTATTCTAAGTTCCTTGTTCACCCTTCACACTAAAAGAAATTGCACACCTCAATGTACACTGTGACTCTTGCTGTATCATGTACCCGAACAGTGTTGGGCTCTCTGGTCTTCTCGGTAGCTGGACCAAAGCTTTGGAATTCACTGCCCAGTTCAGTTCGTTGTGTCAATTCTTTGATGTCATTCATGTATAAATTAAAGATACAACATCTCCTTCAATCCATTATCGGTTGAAGTGTGGTGAAGCGCTGTTTCCATGTCTGCGTTTTGTTTTTCGACCGGACTAACCATGGATTTCGGCTACTTGTCTGTCGATTTAACTTGGATGAGACCATCTGCTGATGCCTTCTGCATCGCAGGGATGCCCCTATAGAACTTCTACTGTTAGATTAAAACACACAAGAGAGGGGAGTTGAAAATATCTCTGCTGGCCTACAACTCCACCTCTGCTATCAACATTAGTCACAGAGGGCGTAGGCTATGCATGAGGTTGAAGAAATTTTCGACTGAATCGCAAACACGATAACGATAATCCAACAACAAATTGTAAATTTTATATTAGGCACCTGGATTTGCGCCGCAGACGCAGAGGCGAAACGCAAACGCATTATCATTCAGCCACGATCCTATTATGGAACAGGTTACTTTCTCACATCAGTGGCGGCTCCAGGATTGCTTACGTGGGAGAACAAGAGCATTTTCAGAGGGGCGCCACACTGGATTTGGTCTGAGGGGCGCCGGCATATAACCAAAAGGGGCGGGACTAACCCCCCGCCTACAGCTAAATCCGCCTTGGGTGAAAACACTTCTTTAGTTTGTATATTAGCTATAAAAACCATGCAACATCTTCGAATTTAGCCAAAATATTTTTTAAACAATGACAGAATGTGTAAATTTTTGCTTTCGTCGTACTCGTTGAGATTTGTTGAGCTACCTGCAACCGTTCCTATTTTTTTCAATGCGTCAGGGTTTTCTAACACGGTGAAAGGTTCGTTCTAACTTCACGGGCTAACAATAAATAATAAGTCCAATATGATCTTTGGATGCTCAGTCTCAGCCCTGGAAGATATGTCGGCGTAAACGCCCTTCTATTACCTCTGCCTCTGCCTCGCCCTCTCCGTTTCACTTTCAACCTCAAGTAACCAGAATTCATATAGCGCCCGTATGGTTATGATCTACTGGGCGCTGAATGACTCCATTGTTTGTGGCGGCCAAGTGCTTCCACTTAGAATGCTTTGATTGTCGGATTCAGAGGCTGAGCAGCGCCGACAGAAAACGCCTCTAGCATCGCTGCCCCATTCATCCGAGACATCAAAAGTACCAAAGCATTACATCGCCAAGAGTCGTCCTCGCCGTATACACGCATATGCACACACATACATACACGCATACACAAACACATACACAAAGATATAGTCTACTTACAAATGTACAGTCATACACACGTGATCACACACGCGCGCGCAAATATACATACAGAACATACAATATGTGAGGCTACGTGTACAATCAGATTGGTGAGCGATAATAGGAGCCGTCTAAAAAAGCAGACGTTTCCGCCTTTTAAAATTAGTCTGGCATTCCCTTCTCCTATGCATTCCCCAGTCCTCTATTCTCTACTTTATTGTCTGCCGTTTGTCTCCTCTCCCCGTCTTCTTTGAGGAAAATTCTATGCCAGACGGACGTTTAGGCAAGTGGCAGTGGAGGATTTGGCTATAGGCAATGCAGAGGCGCCCCTTTTAGTTATATGCCAGCGTCCCTCAGAACAGACATGGCGTGGTGGACTGCCAGAGTGTGGCGCCTCTCTGGAAATACTCTTGCCCCCACGCGAGCAATCCTGGAGCCGCCACTGGCAAGTGGTCGAAAGAATAAATAATAAATAATAGTTAAAATAAAATTTAAATAGATTTATAGTAAATTTGCATAAATAAACTCTTAATAATGAAGAGTTCATTTTAGTTAATTCTGAGTAAATTCACTTGCATTTAACATTTAGGCTGTCTTTATTGGACAGCTTAAATACACATGAACTGAAGCAGAATTAAAACGCGAATTACATGTAACTAAAAACTGTAAATATAATATGATATATAATATAATATTATAATATAATATAAAGATAATATGATGTGAGGGTAACGCATTTGTAATCTTGGGGGGTTAGAATCAAGGGCGTTGGCACAGAGGACGATGGCCATAACTCCCACTGGAAAAACAGACGAAGGCCAGAGTTGCAATATTACAATAATACTAATACTAACAATACTAAAATAATACTAATACAAAAACAGTACTATTACAACAACAACAACAACAACAATAATAATAATAATAATAATAATAATAATAATTTTCATCCGGATAATTTTTCAGCTCCCTGAGGGATCATAAATACCTCGGGGCAAAAAAATAATAAACTTATCACGAAGGAATTTGGACGTGTGTTTTAGGACCGGCGTTCATTCGTTGGCTCAGACAGCTGCTTAAACCCTCTACAGGGACCGATTGGAGGAGGTCCAGGAGGACCTGTCGCAGTTGTCAACGGGTCTTTCGCTAGCACACACCGACTGCGCCACACCCCAAGCGCTGACTTTCAACCGCCGTATTTTCCTCCGCCCTATAGCGTGCCCCAAGCTCAACCGGCTGACTTTGCACACCACCCTGGCATCGGGCCGGACCCGTACTCCCACCTAAACCACCACCACTACCACTACACCTCCACCCATCAGCCCTACCTTAGCCCCTCTGACAGAAACCTGCTCGGGGCGCCGGACTCTCTGACTGGACCGCTGCCAAGGACCTTTCCTGGACCGTATGATCCTCGAAGACCTGAGTACGTTCCAGTCAGTCGGCAGGAACTGTTCCTGTCCACAAGGGCCTCTCAGGAACTCAGTGATGCTTCGCTACAGCTGGCGCTACATCATGGAGGCCTGGCACTTAACGGAATCGACGATGGAACCCAGGTGAGTCGAATCTCTTGGATTCGACAGGTGACGCCATGGCGTGTAAGCGTCTAATACGGCTGTGCAAAATCATCTGATGGCATCTGGTAACCGAGCAGCTTTTCATCTCTGCCCTCTGAGTTCGTTCCCGGGCCCCGTCATGTAAAATCGACAAGAATCGCATTTCCTAAATGTGCGTCATCTGGGAGGCCATCATCTTTGGTACAAGTTCTCCTTTAATTCAATCACCTCAAATCGCGAAATGCTATATCCGTTAGATAGCCATATTCAGCACGTTTTAGAGGTCGATAAAAGATACTCCACACGTTTTCGTATGCATATAAGTTAAGGTCAAATTTGTAGACCCCCTATAGAACTTCAACTGCTAAGACTCTAGCCAAACAATTTCTAAGTCCGGATTATCTGTGATTTTGATTTAGCAACTTCACGCATCACTCTGGCATCAAGATGGACCAGTACTACTAACCTGGTTCGCTATATTGCTTAAAGTTTACGTTAAGGCGTCTCTGTGCGAGGAGGATGCCGGTTCCCATACCGTTAGTGGTTACATTTCAGAGATTGTAATCTCGGGCTAGCACGGTCTGTACATGGGGGACCTTAAATGGCGTGGCGCCCATTCAAACGGGCAGCGGTTGTGCAGAATCTCACCCGATAAAATGATTGCAAAATGATCAGAGTCGAAGCCATACGGTCGCTACAGAAAAACATGTACATACACATTTACATCTCTACCTAACCACCACCACTATCATTAGACCTCCACCCAAGCGAATTAGAATAGTCCAGGCGTCTTGAGTGCACGCCAGTGGTGCTTACCAAAGATCGTTAATACAAAAAGACGTGATATCGAGTACGAGGATACACAGTGATCGTGATTCTCATACTACAACTGATGCCAATATGAGAACTAATCCTTAGACGAAAAACAAGACTTTCCACTATGGGTTGAGCCTCGTGCCCTCAATCTTCCTCTTCTGGCCGTTTTATATAGAACAACTCTTTGAAATATAAGAGCAAATTCTTCCAATTTCGGAAGAGGTTCTCAAAAAGATACCTTGACTTATTGAGCAATCGATTTGCTTTTGATGCAGAAACATCCCCATGGCGCTTAATTGCTAATTCTTTCTTATAACTATGTGTTAAACGAATGTGCCGTAGATTCCCTTAGACGAACCGGGAACTTACATATCGGGTGATCATCATTCTGTGATTCGGAAACACGGTCAGTGTGTTCTAGTGTTCTAGTTTTCTGAATGACACTGATTCGTATTATTAGTCTTCGTTTTCACTTATCGACAACATCAACAACAAATGTGCATCAATCGGATCATCATCGTCATTCTCAACACCCATCACCGCAACATTCTTCTTTGTCAATGTCCTTGTGATTATAAGCCTGTCCCACTTATATTGCACCATGCTATAGCATAGAATACACATTTATACAGCAGAGAATACAATTTAAACACCGTAGCCTAAAATACAATGCAATACAGCGATATGTTCTGAACATTGTGCCAACTGTCAACCCTGGATGGGAATTCGTTTGTTGATCAATGCGTGTGTCGGGATCTTACCACTTGACAGTGGCTATATTTCAGAGATTTGAATCTCGGGCTAGCACGGTCCGGGGACTTAAAATGGGTTGGCGCCCATTCAAACAGGGAGCGGTGGTGAAGGATCTCACCCGATCAATTCCTGGAAAAATGAGCAGGGTCGAGGCCATACGGTCGCTGTAGAAAAACACGTGTATATACATCTACTTGCGACTTTCCTAGTTATCTTAGCACTGCTTGCCAAGTGATGAATTTGCTGCTCTTAATGATATTTAACATCGTTTTGACTGGCGTAAAAGCGCCTCTGATTAGTTTCTCTTGAAGCCGCTCATTATAAATTTCTAATTACAAGTACGATTACAATGCGCAAATAAACAGCATCTAACATGCTGGTAAATGTCCTTTGTGATAAAATCACCTGTTGCTCCGCGTTAGCCAAGGACCCTAAATACAACTGCCAAATAATTGTTCAAATTTTGAGAACCTGACCCCCTTTTTGTTCTCATAATTTGACCTAATCTAGTCTAATGACCTCTACAGCACCAATATCATAATGCTCAAGACATATCGATGGTCGGATCTGAAATCTTAATCAAAAATTAGATTCTGTTGGAGAAGCCAGTTCGAATTTCGACAGGTCTGAGAAACCAGAAGTTAGGCCACGATGGGTAAGCAATTTCAAGAACAGACCTGAATTAAATTAAAGAACTGAATGAACGAACTAAAATGGGAAGCAAAACATAGAAACTCATTCGCCAGATGTCGCCAGCGTTCATCATCGCATGCGCACAGCCAGACACGTACACACCTAAAGTTGTTGTCGTATAGTTACGTATTCATCATTGTTGTCTTTAACGTCTTCATCGTCCTCATCGTCACAAGAAATATTGAATTACACCAATCAGATCGCTCTACTTGTTCACCCGCTTACCTCACTCTTGCCCGTCACTCTGTAACTAGGCCTACTCATCTTAAGTTCTCTAACCGATCCATACGCTACACTGCACCTCAACTCGGGAACAATCTTTCTCCTGAATTTCGCAAACTCTCTGTTCCTATATTCCTCCCGTCGTTCACCCACCATCACCCGTCTCAAGTCCCTCTATCTATTACTCCTCAGATATTCCATTCAAAACTGAAGTCTCACCTTTTAAAGAAATCCCACCCTAATTCATCGAATCCGCTGCCTTCCCATTTCTCTCAGCTTAAACACAAACCATCATAACCGCCCCTCTCCACCTACTCTCTCTGGTCTTCTGACAACCGGACTTGGTTCTTGACATGGTATCTTTGGACAACCCCACTGACTAGACGCAGCGCTCGTCAATAAGCTGGTGCCTTGCGCTTAGCTTTTAAGTAGCGATTTAGACATTTAGAGTTTACGATTACTATTTACGGTTACGAATGAGCCAAATATCCTGATGTGCTTGTGCGTTTGTTGACGGGAAGTGTCGCTGCGTAGTAAGTCAGATGGTGGGAGCGGAAGTAAGGACCTGTCGTCCGTCGTGCCCTGTCTGACGGGCAGCGTGGTTCCGACGGATCTCTTCTGCTCTGTTCCCGGTCGCCTCTCGCTTCTCAGCTCGACGTCTAAATACAAGGTCACCGTAGCCGAGGTCCAGCGACGGCTCTCTCCTCCAGAGTGTCTCAACGCGTCTCTGCTCGGAGGAGTACTTCGACGGTAACCATCACCAATGCACAATACAACTCAAGGCAACATAGATAATACAATTCAATTGCCGCTATAGAAATGAACGCTTATATCGCACCACAGCACAGAATACATATTTCAACGCAACAGCCTAAAATTTCACAACATTACACGATAATGTGCAAAATAGCAGCACGCAACAATTCCGATTAATTCAATGCAAAATGAGCAGTGACACGTACGGTCGCTATAGAAATATGTGCATATTTAAATTTATTTTACACTGGGAAACAATACAGATAACAGTATACATTACAGCCAATTTCTATGGCAAAACATTTTATTGTTGGCAAAGCGAGTACTCGCTGTGCAAATGTGAATAAATTAATGTTATCTTATCTTCTTCTATGTCAAATGTTGATATGGAAGATCAATGGCAAGGCATCAATCAATGACATCAAAGCTTTATGCTATGTGCTTTGAAGATTTTCTGAAAATTGTCTCTAGGCAACTGTCTCTACTCAGTAGCCGTATCCTGGTAGGGAGGCTCTCAGCTGAGCATGTATATCCCCCGTCATAAGATGACCAATCATCCGAACTGCCAATGTTAATATTTAGGTAATAAATAAATAAATAAATATATGACGCAACCCTCATTTTGAGATGATTTAAAACCAACTCTCATTTTGGGGTGAATTAAATCCAACCATCATTTTAGGTAATTTAAAACCTCATTTATGACTGAATTAAAACTGGCACTCAATTTTAGGTGAGTTAAAACCAATCCTTTAATTTACTGTTAATGTGAAGCTTCAGTTTTAAATGGAAAGCCACTAGCTCGAGCAGTGATAAATAGAGGTAAGTGACGCTGGTGGAATAAAAGAAAATTTGCGCAGTTCAAGTGGGATATCGTCCCAGAAGACTCCCGGGTGGAGCAGGGTGGCTTGAAGATAAAGAGTCTGCGATGGTGAGTGGAAGCACTGCTAATAGTTCTAGGCCAGTTAAAGGATAGATGACAGGATATTTAGTACATATGACTTGCTCAACATGCTGTCAACTCTCTTCCATCTACTCTGCCTCTTCCAATTGGTTCAATCACTCGCTGACTGAAAGCCTCGACCAACAAAGCCTGGCCACGGTTGACAGTAACTGCTCATGCCGTGTGAAATCAATCTTCAACAGCATCCGATGTCTTAAATCCAGGATTTCGATGAATTCATTTAAATTTAATATAACTTTTCGAAACATAATGTCGTTTCATTGGGTGTTCATTTAGCGCCAAGTCAAAGAACGGAGGTCGTGCGCTGAGGGATAAGCTGGAGAAGATAGGATTGAATCTACCAGCCGGAAGAAGAAAGGCGGCCACAGTTACTCTACTGACATCTCTCGTCGAAGGCAGGACACTATCTCAGCTACCATAAACCTCTGCTGTAACCAGTGAAAGCTTTAACGTTATGTTAAGTATGGACGATATGACGTTCTAGATGAGGCAAGGAAACAAGGTGAGGTGGGAAGCGTCTCTGAGGATTTCCCGGGAAGATACGCTATATAAATGTGCGATCACAATAGGGGACATAAATTAAAGTTGGGTTACGTCCAGTGACAGCGGCAGGTATTTAACTTCACGATGGATCAGTCGATTAGGAGGGTTTTGCTGGAATTGATGCGCAAGTTTCTACGATTGCTGTATACAAAAGTTGATTCATTCAAGAGAATATGGCATCATAGGTGGGACCTTAATTGACAATAATATAGGGGCCTACTCAGAGTTGTGATTCAGAGCTAGAATATTATTCGAAACTGTAACTTACTCTTGCATCTGGCCGACTGTGTTAAACCGATTGTCACTTGACGATATGATTTGTCAATGTCATGCCGCTGAACTGATGCTTTCACTGGGGTTCCATATTTAGAGTACAGTATCTCTTTTGCCCCTCAGTTTTCGCCTATTCGGGGTTTTGCGCCCAGAGATTACTGTTCCCCACTGTCCCCCTCGCTATGGCTCTGACTCAGAACAAGAACTTAGCAATTTTTGTTAATTACTTTCAAGGCTCACTCAATATACATGAAAACTTGCACACTGCATGGGTATGGCACGTTTGGGATCTGAACAGACACTAGTGGACTTCAGTCCTTTAGTCCCATATCTGGGACGTCACTAGCTAGGTCAAGTATTAATAATATCAAGAACAGATTATTAGGCATGAAGAATTGTAAGTGAAGAGACCTCAAATGACCAGGTTTTATATATGGGCCATTTGGAACATCCAGTATTCTTAGCCAGTATATCATCTGGCGTTGTGCGTTTGGGTTGAGCAGGTGAAGCGGTGAGACTGGCCAGAGACTTTGGATACCTGTGCGAGACAGAATTTCCGGCGAAACAGATGGCCGACTACACCCTGAGGCAATGTTGGACCACTGACGTAGTTGCTGAACCAGGTCATCGCAAGCAGACGATACAAGCAGCCAAGTGAGTACTGGGACCTTGAATGACGTGGCGCCCATACAAACGGGCAGCGGTGGTGAAGGATCTCACCCGTTAATTTCATGGAAAATGAGCAGGGTTGAGGCCATACGATCGCTATAGAAACGTGTAGGCCTACATTTGCAATTACATTTCGTTCAAATATCAAAGAAAATATGTGAGAAGCCAATGGAGTGTATTCTTAACCCCCATTCAGCTTCATGGGGTGCATGGGGTGAGCAAAGGGTCCTTGTGCTACCAGTTCTACATGTGCACCTGTTTTATCGGCGGCCTAAAAAGTTCATGGACTAGAAGATTGGATCATTCAGTAAGAAGAAACATTGCATTATCTCTAAAACGAACAGTGGATTATTGCTAACATTGGATTATGGACTTAAAGCCATTCAACACAGATGCTCACTAGACTCACAGTGCATATAGCACTGGTCGGGTGGAGTTTGAGCGAATCTTACACTGGTCTTCAGCGCTGCGCCCAGGATTCCAACCCATAAGGCACTGTTGTATGTGGCTGTTGTCATGCTGGTACTTGAGCCCAATTAAAGAACTTCCAACCCCATAATAATAACTTGATCGCTGTTGCACGAAATAAACGACCTTTTATCTGAGCTTATTTCTGTGTATATGTGCATCTGTTCATGACAGACAGCTGCTGAAGGAGCTGATGGAGCTGTTGAACCAGGACCGGTCACCCCTCGGCAACACACGACCACCGATCGTCCTTGACCCGCAGCTGCAGCGCCATCTGACGCACTTTTCGCTCATCACACACGGTTTCGGGTCGCCGGCCATCGTGGCCGCCATGACAGCCGTACAGAACTACCTGAGCGAAATGATCAAGGCGATCGAAAAGACCCCTAATGCCGCTGGAACACAAGGCTGTGGAACCAGCGTTCTTCTTGAAACAGGGAACCACAAGATACTCAAGGACAAAGATGCGTCCGACTGTAGAAAACAGAGTGGAACCAGCGTCCATATGGAAACAGGAAGTTCATACAAATGCTAAACGGATGGTTGTAAATAAAACAGAATCGTGCTAGATATAATGTGATTGGTGTGCAATTTTACGTGGTATCTTAGAAGAGCACCTGACAAAAGGAGCATAATGAACGCAAACGAAATGCCAATCTGAATAGTGACATCGTAATATTATAGGCCTATTATTGCAGAGGTGGGTGCGATAAAAGAATCTAGATGACCATAAATTCAAATAGTGGATGAGTCGGCCGCAATCGTTCCATGCCACAAATCAATCCGCCTCTTCAACCGATTTTCGTCAAGATCTGCGCATAGTTTCTGATCCATTCACTGGCATTCTGAATGTTCGAACATTCAGAACATTCAGCTCGACGCTTTTTGCGTTACCTGTGTAGAGACTTCTGACTATATTTTCCACACAAAAAAACAGTCACAGCGGTCGGCCCTACTCCTGTTCGCCTAGAGATCTTGAATGGTCTCAGCGTGGAGTCGTAATAAACCCATCGTTTAGACCAGCGGTTCTCACATGTTTTGGTCTCAGGACTCCTATACGCTCTTAAAAATTCTTGAGGACCCCAAATAGCATTTCTTTATGTAGGTTAGGTTATATCTATCTATATCCTCCGTATTACAAATTAAAACTGAGAAATTAATGTATTAATTCATAACAAAATAACAATAATAAACCAAATACATGTTAACAAAAATGGCATAATTGACATCGCCAGTTTAGACCCAAACCCAAGTAGTTCCTAGTTGATGGCGAGAAAGCCTTTCATCTTTACGTCTGAAGTTCTTATCTCTGGGTCATGTCTAGCTATAGCGCCTATAGCATAAGATTTGTGTTCGTTTTGGACTCTGCATTCAAACATCGATATTCTGGGGGGTGCATCGACCGCCTATTTTTAACATCAATTCCCCAAGTTCGATTCTAGACATTGGCTTCAGCGACATTCGAGCCTTGGTCTAATCTGAAAACTTCCGAAGCGCCATGGTAACATACATAACATTCGCTTTTGAGAGTTTCTTAAAAAGGGCTATATAAAAGACTAGATACACTGATGTGCATTCGGTGGCCTCGAAATAAAATCGCCTTTAGTAACCGTAATACAAAGCAGAGGTTACGTTGAAATCATAGAGAAAAGACACCAGCATACGCAGACTACGGTAGTCGAATATACGTTGACGCATATGGTTCCAGGGAGCCTTCGTCGTCATTCAGGCCATTCTTCCTTCCATTTGACTTTGGGGGGCTCCATCGACGTCATTTAGTTGGTCTCCAAACTGTCTAGGGCAATGGTCCGAGAAGCCAAGTAGGTACTAAATCATGGATATTTAAAATAGTATAAAAAGCCAAAGAAAAGGATAAACGTCTCAGAAATTATTTTAAAAGAAAAGTGACTATATCTTCCAAAGCAAAACAACGTTCGGGTACCCCCAACTACCATCTTTAAGACCATAGGGCACCAGTGCACCCATGCGCTGACGTCAGCGTCCTTTGGGGTAGCGAACTGTCAAAGAAATGATTCATGTTAAAACCCTCACAGTTAAAAGTAAACAATTGACACTTGTAACACAGCATATTTTAAGCGCTAAAACTTTTCAAACCGCATGATGAAGCCATTTAGGGCTGAAACAGTGTTGGGAGTGGTGACTGTAACCGGCACTGGAACAACCCCCTGGAAATATTGATTTAGCCCCTAGAACTGTCAGACTTTTAAAATCGCACATTAACTTAACTTCGGAATTTTCAGTTGCTGGTACTCCGTAAGTCTACGCTTGCTCAGTGGCTTCTATTCCTGAAAATAATGCTGATGCTCTACTGTACAAGAATTTTCAAAATATGGCCGTATAAAGCAAATGCACGGTCTAGTTATTCGGAAGCACACATCGAATCTAACCTAGTCTAGTCGAATCCTATGTAATGACTTCAATATCACCGTTATCATTAAGCTATAGGTATCAATCGATGGTCGCTTCAGGTAAAATCGTATTCAAAATCATTATCCGAAATCATGTAGCCCAAGTATCACGGCGCACTGGAAGCTGTGATCCGACGCAATGACTCTCAGCTTGGTTGCTGCATGTAGGTAGGTATAAAGAGCTTCCTAATAATTTCCGAACAGCCCAGGCGGGGCCCATATCATGCCACTGATGGCTAGCTATGGGCCCAATGTGACTGGTTGGCTATCAATTGAAATTGATAGCCAACCAGTGGAAGCCAGAGTAAATACTAGCTTTATGAAGAAATTCAGACACCAGACAATGACGAAAACGATACCGTACAGGTGTATTTTGTTAAAGCTAATGCGAAAATGAAATGGTAGGAACAGTTAACATAAACTTTACAAAAGGCAGAAAGAATGCTCGTATATCAAACTGTATCGAGAAAAGTCTGTAGAAGACAAACGAATTTAGACAAGACAGTAAATACGTTACATAATAAAGATACAGTTATGAGTGGCTAGGTATAGAAGAAAATGTATTAAGCCCCTAGATAGCATAAGTATAAGACCAGTATCAATACTGAGGAAGTAAGTATAAATGTTGCCGGAGCTAATCCGACCACGAGTCCAATTTCATTTAGAAGGTACGTCACTGACTTGGCCCCAAAACTGGTTTGGATGAGGGTTGCCCATAAATTTTGTAAAGCAAAAACGCCTACGATAACTTTGAGTAAACAAAATGTACGCCAAAAAAGAAAACGGAAGATATCACACTTCCACCGTGCAACAGTAAGTAGGCCTACCGGCTTATTGTTGCGTTAGCTAGTTTTCATCGAACCGCGATACCTCACTCGGTAACCGGTTGATTTAGTGTCGAGAAGAGTAGGTGGGCTGCAGATCAGCTGTGGTTGGCAAATTACTTGACACTGGACAGCTGAAGCATAGATTATTCAAGAAGAAGACGCGAGATAGGGAATGCGAAATACACAGAAAAAAGCAGATAGCTATAGAGCTACACGAGAGAGGCAAATATAATCAGAAAACACTGAGAAAGAACGACAGAGGAGTAGAAAGTTGAGAGACGTGTGTTAAGTATACATATATATATATATATATATATAAATATAAAGAAGTTAAAAGATTAGAGAGAAGAAAGAGATAGAAAGAAAAATAGAGAAGGAGATAGACAGTCAGAACCGCAGATATGAAGGCATAGGAGAGTGTGAAATGAGAGAATAGCTATGGAGTAAGAACAGAAAAAGGGAGAAAGGGTACAAAGAGGAAGACAGATAGGGCAGATGAGAGATTCAGATGTGAATGAACAGAAGACAGAGAGATACAGGAAGATGATTGAGAGGTAGACAGAGGATGGAGAAAAGAGACAGAGAAAGAAAGAGAGAGGAAGGATAGAAAGATAAAAATAGGTAGAGGTAAAGATAGATAAAGAGATGAGATAAAGAGATAGAAAACAGTGAGCGAAAGAGAGGTTCATAGTGCTGTTGTGAACTGATTTGCAGAGATTTTGATCTGTTATGATGCACGGCTGAACAGCATGATGCAAAGATGAAGGAAAAACTGGAAGCCACTGGGAATAGCACCAAACCACTGGAGCAGATAGAAGAGAACCAAACTATTTAAGCATTCCCGACCGCGGCTGCAAAAAACCGTACCTAACAAAGTGCTCTATTCCTGTCTGTCTGCGAGTATCTCTCTTTCTCTCTTTCTTTTCTCTCTCTCTGTATTATATACATATATATATATGTGTGTATCTGTCTGTCTGTCTCTCGTTATCTTGTTTTCTCTCTTTCCCTCCTTCTGTGTGTACGACTCTCTTTCTCTGTGCATCTCTGTAGCCAAAGAGTTTCTGCATGTTATCTGTGCTAGATTTATATGGCATTCGTTTAAATTAGCCGCATGCCAAATCAACTAACAGACAGACACCCGAACGGCAACTGAACAAGTTTTGTTATAATCTGGCGGATGATTCGCTCTACAGCCTCCATCCTTTCGCTCTTACGGTTATGCTAGAAAATACATCTATCAACAACTCTGTTTCTGTTTTAAAAGACTTATCTATCTATAGTAAACTTCTGCCAATTTAGTCTGTTTTGTCTGTTTTTCAAAGTGCAGTTTTTTTAACTAACAAGATTGTTATAATCAACCATCTTTCGAAGCTGTCAATCGATCGGACTTCGAACCGTAAATTCGCCCGATTTGTAGCTTAGTGTTAACTCAAGAAAAGACACACAGGTATTAATATTGGACATACTTGTAAGGAGAACCACTTCAATGAGATCATATGGTTCAGAATTCCTGAACAAGGCCCTGGCATCAGTTTGAGAAAGTTTGCCGCTGAAGACGGCTGGACGAAACAATAGTGATACCTGCACATTTTAAAAATACATTTTAGCAAAGCAATGTTTTACACACTATCTTGAACTATTACTTATAGTAGGCCTCTAATATTTACTAGTGTCCACGTTATCTAAACCTTACTTAAAGACAGTACCATATAACGCACGCATTTGTACCTATTAAGATTTGACAAATAAATTAATGGCTTTTTAAGAAACCCTGGTAAGCTGTGGTAAGCCGCCCCATGGAGGCGACGAACTCAAGTTGAGAACGAGCGTCTTACTCCACATCAGGATACCATTTTCAACAATTAATTGAAAATAAACGGACCAAATGCTCCCAAAAATCGCAGACATAGCGTAAGGCCCCCACTAGTATTGATACTAAGCACGTTACCAGAGTTTATACCTAAATGAGGCTACCAACCCACGTGAATTATGCTCAGCCGTCTTATTAACCGATGCTGTGAAAACGTTTAAGAATACTGTCTGCAAAACTCCAACCGCTCTAGATCATGTAATTACTTCAAAACAATCTTTTGCTTGCTGCTCTGTGCTGCACTAATATTAAGCAGGATTAATAATATTTAGATTGTGAGACACCAGTGAGTGGGCATCTTAGTTTAGGAGTCGTATTTGAGCTTTATAAATTACTTTTCTCCGCCTGTTCTTAATTTAGTTTAATTTTATTTAATTTAGACCCAATCGCATTTTGATTCAGAAAAGTGGAAGTGCTTTTTCCAACAGCATTGTCATATGTGAAACAGTTTAAACCCATATGACAATATTCCCATATGGGTTTCGCATGTCCTATATATTTTTCCATATGTTAGAATATATAGCGTTTCTCGTGGGGTTAAAAGCAATTCGCACATAACAGAAACCTCTCCTGGGTGGATAGTGGAAGCCAGTCTCGGAGGAGTCCTCCACACTTGCCGAAGTAGATTTTATCAGCCTTTAATTTTCACTGGTGCCAGACATGGTTTCCTCTACCCATTGATTAGGGCCCTTCTGACTGACAGTATCAATGAAATAAGGGTTGCAAGTCACATCAGAAGGTTTATCACCGACAGCAGTGGTAAACTGTCTGCTTTGATTTACTGATTGACTAACTGACTGGCTTACTGACTGACTGACTCACTCACTCACTCTTTCCTGGCAAACCCTACTTCGTGGAAGTGTCGTGTCGTGAATTTTGTGGTCGCATCGGTGTTGTATATTCCGTCGTAATAGCAGACCACTGAGTCAGTCTGTGCGGCATCTTTTATTCAACAGCAATCACCGTTTCGTACACGGCAGAGCCACTGTATTAGCCATGGCCATCACTCCGTCATACAGCCGAGAGAGTCCAGGAACAGGATGCACAGCTTCTGACTCTATCCGTATATCTGACTTTGTCATGATCTCTCATGAGGTTGTAGCTGTATACTAGTTTATTATGCTCATTTATTATTAAGCTAAATAAGTTAAGGTATTGTTCGCTTGTATGGACACTGCTCAAGGAAAGCGTGCGTACAGGATTCTCGGCTTTTAACAGCAGAAACGACGAAAGGAATCAAACACCTGAAGAACATTTACTGTACCACGCGAATAATTAATCTGGGCACTTAATGTCAGCCGTTGGAATTCAATCTACTTTGGTCACTGAGACGTCTCAACCCCGTGAGTATACATACCGACGAACCCGTGATTATCTGTTCCACGCTTTGGAGCAGCTTTACCCAGAGTTGCTATACTATTGTCAACTGCCTGAAAACGCGCTTGTTTAGAGTCATGAGCGCAATGTTATTGCGAGGTTCTTAAAAAGCGCTATATAAAGTGTCCCGATACATACAACTGTGGAGAAGATTTTGTCAGTCTCTGTCGCCAGTTGCATTACTAAAAATGGGACATTATGTTGTCATGCAGCTCGTTTCACAGCTGTAGTTTGAGGGGTTCTGAGATATAAGCTTAAGCTATATTTGCATTTATATCGCGGCTACATATATATCTATATATACAAATACAACTATACAATACAGCGGTATATAGATACATGTGTGCGTATACATGTATTGTATGTTCAAGCAGGTCAGTGGTTGTTTAAAAACTTTCGAGATTCACTAGGCGCTATATAACTGTTTGCTAACATACACTGCCACTGTACCATTTGCATGTGCGTTCGATGGTGCAATAGCCATGCATCCCGTCTTTGGCTGTCGATGGAGTTGCTGCTGCAGCAGCTGGGTTGGAACTACGTGCTCTGTTTGAGAGATTGGTCCAATCAATCCGCGCCAGTCAGATAACGACGCCTTCAGCCTTTAAAGCAACTCTCCCATCGCGTGACATGAGTTCCCGAGTCGTCGAGCTTGTAGAATGTTGGCGATGCGTCGTAACTCTAACGTATACATGTGTTATTATGGACTCCTTTCAACAGCATATGCTCTTTATGCCGTTCTATGCCGGTCTTTAATCAGCCAATGTTGTCCATTGAGGCGGTTACCGCAATAATCGTTTGACTGTATCACAGTTGTGCAGTTGCTAAAATAATCGTTCGTTTATAAAGCTATGAGTGAGACATCATACGGGGTCTTTGCATATTATCTAGATGCTGCAAAAAAGCGATTACGTATCATATGCATAGTTTTTGAGTTGAGTTATAGTTGCGATACTGGTTTTATACGATTTTTTAGTACACGAGTTCTTATAGCAGACTGTGAAATCGAAAAGATGCTATCAGTGCAAGAATGTACGGTTTGAGCCAAGTTCAAGTATCTCTTCGGCTGATTTTCATTAGTTCTCGGATTTGGAACAACGTTTTGATTATAGAGCGTCATGTCGTCAGATCGATACCCACCTTAATCCTTCTTATATCAAGAAGATGGAGACAGGCAGTGGTAGGTGTGTTCAGGAGGAGGTCCTTGTCAGATTAAAAGAAGTACGTGACATAGCCATGGGAAGGATTCCAAGTGCTAACGCATCAGCTCTACGACAGTTTACACAATATAGTGTGTGTACGTGTTTCGGTGGAACTGCGTGAGTCCGGACCCTCACGGCTGCAACAGCCGAACTGCATGAAGAGTATGTTTCTGTTGCATTTTCAGTTCAGGAGAAGTGTTTTCGGTAGATGAGAATGTGATAACCCGATATCATGAGTTTTGGTTGTATTTACATCAGCAAAGTTCAGTTTCGAGAACTGCTCATGTAATAACTTGCACATTGAGTAGGTTAAAATTTAAGCAACAATCAGCTTGTAGTTTGTGTTTGGCATTTAAGTTGTTATATAACATGAAGTGGTAGAAAATTTAGTGAACATGTTTACAAAATGCTGTAAACCTACAGACTGTATCTTATTAGTAGTTACATTAATATGCGTAAGTCAGTTTCATTGCTTGCAGTTTCAGATGTATAAATTTAGATTTATATAGCGACCGATGCGTTAGTCCTATCTAAGTGTTACAGAAAACCTACTCTGTTGTGCTGTCGTCTAATTTAAAGGTAGTTGTAGCACATTAGTATTAATTATAAAGTAGGGATGCAAAAAAGCAAATCAAGCAATAAAAACGTTTGCTTAAACTCAAATGCAATCCCAATTTTAAGTAATAGGTCTACTCACTTGAATATCCTCAACATATCCTTCTTGCATCTAATATTATATTCAGCAACTGTCTTATTATATAATAACAATATAATATTATATTGCACCTAATATTATATTGAGCAATTTACTTTCAGGTGTGTACAAAAGCTGTTGCGAAGAATAAATAAACATATTCTATCGACATTGGATGCTCTAGGTATAACTGCAGTTCGTACAATTCCGAGAAACGTTCACGATCAATCCACCAATAAATTGTTCTGCGCCGCTGATGGCGTTGCCGATAACATGCGGACATTTTGTACATAGGCTCAACGTGAGATAAACTATGGAGGGTAGATTAACCTTGAAAACATTCTGATAGTGGCTGATGATACATTAAATTCAAATTTATTCATTTCAATAAATTACAACAATGTGTTTTTTGCATTTGAACAGTAATCGCGTTTTCTTGTTGAAACGAAGCATCTGGTAAAACGATCATATAGATAGAATTCGGCTGCTGTGACAGAATCACGCAGTGATGATGAATAGAGTCGAGGTGAGTTGTTGCATTCCTGGCATGATTTACATCTCGTGTAAAGAATCTGTAAGGAATTTCATTACGGCGACACATGGACAACAAATCTTGGCAGTGATGTGTATATTTCATATTTGAAAGCAAAGCATTGAATGATCAACGTAGCGTAACCCATAAATAACTGATTGTATTAATCTGTTACGAACATGCAATCATTGTTGAGGGTATTTCGGGTCGGGTGAAGTAGAGACATTCTGTGCATCATGCAGGCAACCAGGCAACAGGCACCTGGGGTCAATAGACGAAAATGTTGTAAATCCCATTTTAGTGCAGGAAGTATGTACACGAGAAGAACCTTTTGCTCCAAAATTTGATGTATTTTCGGCTCAGAATCTTGGAAAAAGAGATAAAACAGACTCTACGGTTCAGCTTTGGATGTGATGGAACACTTTACATTAAGCATCACTAAAGTTTGCTGCCAGGAATGAATGAGTGAGTGAGCCATGTCGAGAAAGTTGGCATATTGTCAAATTTTGCTCTAATAAGTCAATAGTTATCTGTTCAAAATTTACCATCATAATATATAATTAATAGTTATTCCAAGATGTTTAATGTGAGGCGCAGAAATTATTTACTAATTTGGTACTTAGCTTATTTCTTGTCTTTATTGAATTTTCATGTGTTCCGACTCATTCTCTGCATTAAAGATGTGCAAATGCTGAAATAATTCTTTAAATTTCTCACAGATTTAGTCCCAGCAGTTGAATCTGTTTTGTCTGAATTTGTCTGGAATATATGATACACTCTAAAAGCTAGCACGGACCGTACAAGGGGAACTTAATTGGCGTGGCGCCCAACCAAACGGGCAGCGGTGGTGCAGGATCTCACCCGATAAATTCATTGAAAAGTAAGCAGGGTCGAGGCCATACGGTCGCTATAAAAAACATGTACATTTACATTTACATTTAAAAGGTTCACTTTACATTTAAAGGTTTGCTACCTTTATATGGAATCGAAATATATAAGGAGTGGATTAATTATATTCTAAGTCATTAACCGAAACTTATTTTGAAAAAATGACTTCTAAATAACAGGCTATATGCCTAAGAAATAATCATCTTGACTAAAACCAAATCATTTGCTCTAAGCTGTTCAGATTGACCCTAATGGATCTTAAAGTGGCTGATTGCTGAAGCTCTATCCTGGACCTCACAGGGCCACATATCGTCTTACGGTGAAAGCAACTTTTCCTGCATAGTGTAAACATGGTCGATTCCTAAATATTTAGCCGTTAATGTCTCGATTGTGAATCCAAGCCACTTGCTGGGTGGATTTATGCGTTGAATTGTGCCAGCGAAGTCTTAAATGTAGGACCACTGAACCATAGTTTACTTCAGGCAATGCCTGTTCAAACCAGACTCAATTTTTCACACTGACATGTTAGTTAACCAACAAACAAAACCACGTTTTCGTTTTATAATGCTCGTGATGTACCACTTAGGAATTGGCGAGCGTCCATTGAAAGCTGTACTGGAGAATTTGCTTATACTCTGATGCTAGGCAGAGACGATAAGACAAGGCACGGTTAGATTCATCACCAGGGAGCAGACAAGTTCCGAGGAAAACCTCTAGGGCTTTTACAGTGATAGGGATGGAAGTTTACGATAACAAGGCGACGCCACTAAGTACTGACGGTCTTTGTTCAATGATAATTTAACTGCATACGCCGATACAGGCTTAAAGTAGAGAAAGACCGTTGAAAGTTGTAGAGTACCACTGTAAAATACCTTTCTGATAACATTATATTACGTAACACTACTGTACATCACATAGGGACCTTGAGCAAATCCTTAACTCACAATTGCTCGGCGCCATCGATTGATGCTAAGGCTTTAGATAGTGGCGCCTAACAAATGCAGAAATAATAATGTGTTAACGGGGCTGAGCCTCGTAGCTCATGTCTTGCTTGTATCATAATTTTACTAAGGGATTGGCATGTATAGACTCTACCAGTACCACTCTTCGTGACCTATGTGTCACTGGAGTGTCATATAAACAAAAGAACACTACCCATTTATCCTAGACAACTTTCATTTATTCGTCGTTACGCCAATACTTATGCCAGCCATGTCCTAGTAATTGATCTTGTCATGTGTCGACTACAGCAGTACAGTCTAATGGTTCTGAAAAGAGTTGCTATCAGATCCATTAACTGCTCATAGACTTTGAAAATAATGTCTTTGGAATTCATTAATCAAATTCAATTCACATATTCAAATTGTTATAACCTCCTGCCTGTGATGGGTGACTGTAACAAGAGATGCAATTGGATACAAACACACAATGCCCAGCATAAACTTTCATACAGATACGTGACCGTGATTCATGCATATGTATATAAATACATACATAGATACACAGAAGGAAACACGCAGAATACTAAGGATAATACTGTAAATGATATTGGCGATTCTTACCTCCCGTTTCATCGTCCATCTGTCAAAGAATGTTGCTATACATGTAGGAGCCCAGACACTATCGTTCATTTTGTTTGGCAGTGCTGACTTAGTCACATAACTTAGAATCAGTCCAGCAACGAAGTAGCGATTTGTGTCAAGAACGTCACACCCATCGACAAAGGCCTGCAAGTCAAAGTCAACTCCAGTAAAAGAAAACTCCATTTTCTTAGTTCAGACTTTCTTTTTAGTTAAGTTATACCTAATATTTCTTTAAAATATTTGTTGCCACATGCATTGTTTTTTAATAGGCGGCCCTTTTGGGTCTACCATTTTTATCCCAATAATCTGTACGCTTCAATGCATAACATGTATTTGTTCTTTTGGATTCAATAAAGTTTCCACAAACAATCTCTTTCAACTTGCTTATCTTGCTTACCTTACATAATGCCTTGGGCATTCTTCTTCTTTTAGTGCTCTGCCGTCAGGCAGGTCCACATGTCCAATGACGCCACTCTTCTCTGTTGTTTGCTCTTCTCTTTAGCCCTTCATATCCATCTTCTAGCATCATCCAGTCCAGTATCATCTGTCGTGGTCTTCCGCGTGTCTTTTTCCCCTCCATTCTTCCCTCGATTATGTCTCTTGCAATATTGTCTCCTCTTAGAACATGACCCATCCACTTCTTTTGTCGGTTTCTTATTGTCTCCAGTATAGTTCTTTTCTCCTCTACCATCTGTAGGACCTCCTCATTCGTCTTTTTTTCTGTCCAACTGATTTTCTCCATCCTTCTCCAGATCCACATTTCAAAGGCTTCTATTCTTTTGATGTCCTCCTTTCTCATTGTCCATGTCTCCGATCCGTATAGGACCACACTCCATAGCAGTGTCTTGATCAGTCTCTTCTTTAGATTCTTATTTAGTCTTCCTCTTAACAGCTCGCTTCTCTTGTAGAAGGCATCCTTTCCCATTGCGATCCTCCTTTTTATCTCCACGTGGCATTTTGCGTCCTCTGTAATCGTGCTTCCCAGATAACAAAAGCTCTTTACCTGTTCTATTATATCCCCGTTCAGTGTAATCCTAACTGTTTCCGCCTCTCCTCTCCCTATTTTCATCACCTTTGTCTTCTTGATGTTGATCCTCATGTCATATTTCCTCGATATTCTGTCGAGCTGATCCATCATCTTTTGTAATCCCCTTTGGCTGCCTGCCATCATAGCTTGGTCATCCGCAAATCTCAGCGCCTTTACTAGTTTTCCACCTACCTTCACGCCCTCAGTCATTTCCTCCAGTGTTTCTCTTATGACTTCTTCTATGTATATATTGAATAGTATTGGTGAGAGTGGGCATCCTTGCCTGACCCCCCTACCTATTCTTCCTGGTTCCGAGTATTCGCCCTCTATGCGTATTCTGACTCGCTGTCCCATGTACAGGTTGCCTATCAGCCTTCTGTCTTTCCAATCCACCCCCATTCGCTTTAGCGCTCTCATTAACTTCTTCCAGTCCACTCTATCGAAAGCTTTTTCATAATCGACAAAGCATATATATACATCTTGGTTGTGTTGGATGCTTCTTTCTGTTAGTATTCGCAGTGTTGCCACTGCATCTCTCGTTCCCCTTCCTTTTCTGAAGCCGAATTGGTCATCTCCCAAACACTTGTCCGCTTCTGCCCTTGACTGTAGTCTTTTTGTTATAATTTTTATCATGATCTTGGATGCATGAGTGAGCAGGCTTATTGTGCGATGGTCTTCGCATATCACTGCATTCTGTTTTTTCTTTATTGGTATTACTATCGTCTGTAGGAAATCCTCTGGCCATATTCCCGTTCTGTAAATTTCCTGGCACAGCTGTACCAGCTCATCCGTTGCCTTGTCGCCGAGGTTCCTCAGCATTTCAATGGGTATGTTGTCCATTCCCTCCGCTTTGTTGTTCTTCATGTCCTTTATTGTTATAAGGACCTCCTCTCTCAATACGTCCAGTTCTCTGTCAGTTTCCTTGTCATCTTCGTTCCGTTCTCGTTCTTTGTCTTCTTTATTGCACTTTAGGCTACTGTTTTCTTTATATAGCTCCTCTACATATTCTCTCCACCTCTCTCTTATCTCAACAGGGTCCTCCAGTAAGGTGCCGTCTTTATCTTTGATTGCACTTCCACTTCCCATAGTCTTTCTCTTCCCTAGTTGTTTAATTTTCTCGTATACTAGATCGTGTCGTCCTTGTTGCTGGAGCGTCTCGAGCTCCATGCAGCGTTCCTCCCACCATTTTTCTTTTGCTTTATCCGTCGTTCTCCTTAATCTGTTGTTCAATCTTTTGTATTCCCTCTTTGCTTTTTCTGTGCTCTGGTGTTTCCACCTCCGCCTTTCGTTCATGTTTTCTATCATTATGCTAACTATATAGAATTCTATACAGAATATGATAACCTATAGAAGTCTTTAGCTTAGATTAGATTAGTAAAAGTATCAACGGACGTTATAATGAAAACATGACTGCAACCTTCACATTAAGGACTGCCTAGCTGTCTGTCCGTCTGTCTGTCTGTCTGCCTGCTTGACTGGCTAATTAACTTCCTGGCTGACTGACTGGTTGACTAACTGAATTTCTAACTGACTTACTGCTTAAATAACAGAATGTGACAGACGATATTTGGGAATATTTTTCTCTGCTTTCTTGATTAGCTGTCCACCGCAATAGGCACAATACATAGTACTGCGATGTTCCGACTGCACGGGGATTTGTTTGCATAATAGAACGTGTATAGGTATCTGCGTTTCTCTGTCTGTCTGCGAGTCCTAGGAATTAGCGGCCACTAAAGGTCGCGCCGTCTTCAGTTACAACCCTTCATCATCTATGCACCGCCGGATATAGGCACAGGAAATGTTCGTCCCCCGACTAAGAAGATGAGGATTAGGGTAAGTGGGAGGGGAGCGAGGAAGAAGCAGGATGAGACGCAGGACAAAGAAGAGTCTGTGCAAATGGGAAGAGAGAGGCTGTATTAAGAGAGATAGAGGTTAAGGAGTCGGAGCTGGAGGAGAGGAGATAGCTTAGAGAAAAAAGTAGAAGAAAAACAAGATCGAGAGACGGTTCAAACATGCAGAGGGAGAAAAGAACCTACTATAGCCAAAATATAGGCAACCATAAGTGGCTCTCCAACTAATTCTTCACTCACATAATCATCATGCACAACCACGTGATCATATATTGATCATTATTAGGTCGTTGTAACTTTAGATGCAAACGGACACAAACTCACAATGTCCAGCATAAACTTACATAAACATACGTGACCGTGATTCATGTGTATGTATGTACATACATGCATACATCCATAAATAGATACACATATACATAAAAATTCAGAAGATTGGTGACTATGAGAATTCTGTGCCCTGTGGTTCATCACACATACATACAGACATGTATACATATATACATGCATACATAAATACATACATACATGCATGCATTCATACATACATGCATGCATACATACATGCATGCATACATAAATACATACATACATACATAAATACATACATACATAAATACATGCATAAATACATGCAAACATACATGCATGCATACATACATGCAAACATACATGCATGCATGCATACATATATGCATACATATGCTTGTACATACAATCGTTAGATTTAAACCAACGCATTAAGCAGGTTCGGATTTATGCTCCACGCTATAAAGAAGATTTGTGAATATGACAATTCTGTGTCATGTAGTTCATCTGCGACCCGTCAAAGCCCACTCATAACTTAGACACAGTACTCTGTCCTCGAGTCAGCCGTGGCGGGCGGGCAAGAACATCGAACGATCAATGAAATAGGATCCACGGACGCGATTTGAATCCCGAATAACAGCCTTAGCATACGAACTTGACATTTATTTACTAGCTATAGGAACCACTTTCAGACTGAAAAGAGGCAAATGGATATTATTCAGCACATGCTGTCTAAATATATGGGTTCAAGAAAAGTAAGCATAAATGCAAACACAAACACTGTATCAGTGTTTGTGTTTGCATTTATGCTGCCAACCCAGAATGAACGCTATTCAACTGAATTAACGAACGAATGAATGAACGAATGTATGAACGAATGAATGAATGGATGAATGATAAAATGAATCAGTTAGTTATTCAGCTTCAGTCATTCAGTAAAAAAATCTGACAAGCAGATGAATGAGCGAATAAATGCTGTCATTATTCTTATAACAAACATCGAGTCGGCATCACTAAGCAAATACCTCATCCATGCACCACAAACAGCGTGCGTACAAATGCATAATCACGCCTATATATTTGCATTATCTATATCTCAGCAAGTGTATTATGCTGTAGATAAATCTATGGACTAATATTATAATATTTGCGTAAAGATAATCTTCTAGGTGACGGCGTTTATTGCAGGCGTTGGATAGTAGCGAGCTGGAACATGGAGTGATTACATGCGACCCGACGGTGGAAAGGCCGTCGTGGGAGATGGATGAGATCCAGCAGAGGTCTGGATCGGCTACGTGGAAGTCTGTGCTGATTCAGGGAAGTGTCCTGCTGGTCTATCTCATCTGCGGTGGCCTCGTTTTCTGGGTCCTGGAAGGTGGCAAAAAATCGCAACAGCAGATGTCAGAACAGGTGGAATCGGTCATCACAGCAACCAGCCTCTTAAGTAATGTAACAAGATATATTGGTAAGTACTTGCACGAGTTACTCCGGTCTTCTGAATTTTCACATTCTGATAGTCTACCGCATGATCACTGGCTTATTAAATCCAAAAGTCGCTGCTCTGCAGGTGGGATAATAATAGTTGAAGGCGCCATATTGCGTCCCGGTCGTGGCTTATTTTCAGAGATTTGAATCTCGGGCTAGCACAGTCCGTTCACGAGGACCTTAAATGGCGTGGCGCCCATTCAAACGAGCAGCGGTGGTGAAGGATCTCACCTGATTAATTCAATGAAAATGAGCAGGGTCGAGGCCATACGGTCGCTATAGAAAAAATACATTTATATTTACTTTGCCAAATAAACTGTTGGTTCGAAGAAGTTTTCTCCCGAGTTAATGATGATGTCAAAAGATTAGTTCTACAATATCTTTAGAGATTGTTCCAGCGAAATTATGGGGCCTTTTAGACAAGATACATCCAATGTGACGATAATTTAAAAATATTTGCAATTAGTTCTATGCCTCCGTTAAATGATCCAAAGACTTTTACCTCAATACCGATTATAATATAGGCCTAAATCAAATGGTTTATCATTCAGCGTTTCGTGTATCGGATGCTTACAAGCGGAGACCTTTACCTATCTTCAGAACTATGCATCTGGACATTATAACGAGATATAGATCTTACTGTTGAACTTCACTTATCAGCTAAGTGCATGCGTGGATCACATCATGAGTGTTTGTAATGAGACTTTCTACTTAATAGAATCATATGATCTAAAATTGTCTGTATTATTTTTTAAAGAAAGTAATTGCTCATCGAGTGCGGAATTGACGAAAATACTCAGACTTTTAGAGAGTATCATTTCGAATGACAAACTGCGTGGAAACTCATCGTTACAGATTAGTTCTGCAATATCGTCAGTCGATGATAATTCGATTCACGTGTGGAACATACCTGGCTCAATATTCTTCGCTGTTACAATCGTTACAACTATTGGTTGGTAACAGCCAATTTATTTTCATGTACTTACGTAGACTTCTGTGTGACCGTTGCTCGTTTCACTTTGCCCGTATCTGCTAATATATTTACTTATTCTAATGCTTAAGCCATCCTAACAAATATTACTTAGTCACATACTGAACTGACCATTCAGTTATACACTGCCTACTTCATCATGACTGCGCTGATACAGGATGTTACTTGTCATGGTTACAAACAATTTTTTTCTCCTCTTTCTCATATGCACGTAGCAGTAGCGTATACATGGTTTCTTTTAAAGGTGCTTTTGCAAATGTCTTTGTTGCGTAGACTTAGAAGGATCTCATTAAAATGGATCATAAATACAGGCATTACCTTCTGGTTACCTCCATTATTCTTTGCATCATATACCTCAACTTTGCAAGCACTGTTTAGCCCACTTGTATAGTTGTCCGTCCTAAGCTGGAGCTGATGTTACGAGGGATATCGTCTACTACCATCTGCCCTGCAGAAAGTAGGTCTATCGTACTGCGAACACTTCCGGCTACTGTCTTCATTTTGCACCC
Source organism: Norana najaformis (assembly GCA_964023275.1). Classification (NCBI taxonomy): domain Eukaryota; kingdom Metazoa; phylum Annelida; class Clitellata; order Crassiclitellata; family Hormogastridae; genus Norana; species Norana najaformis. The sequence continues at coordinate 8,489,604 of OZ029926.1, forward strand.
TCAACGCAACACAGAACACGACACTCTTCATATGGAACTCTTCATATTGGAACTCTTCACACGGGAACTCTTCACAATGCCATGAACTCTTAACACTGTATCAACTGTCAACGCCAGATGAGGCTCCGTTGGTGCTTGTGTATGTGTGCATAATTGCGGAGTGAATGAGCTCGTGAGATTCCGATGTTCAGTGGGTCCAAAAAGCATTTCCTATACTTAAGCCACGTGACCGTTTACACTTAGCTGCATTAACCGTGGCAGTCTGTTATCGTCACCATATCTCTCTGGCATATAATCTGCCAGTTATTTATCGCCAAGTCAAAATAACGATAAAGCATGTATATATATTTACACATGCATATAATAATAATAATAATAATAGTAATAATAATGATAATGATAATGATGATAATAATATTATTATTATTATCATTATTATTTATTAGAAACTTCTAGAGCGCCGGTGTATAATGCACAAGGCATCAGCCGATAGCACATCAAATTTAAGCTGCATTCAGGTCAATATCCAGAAGATCAGTCCGCTAAGACAGAGAGGCATCCTACGGCGGAAAAGCCAACTGAAAAAGGGAAATCTTAAGTCAAGAACGAAATGACATAAGAGACTGGGCATAACGCACTGATGCAGGAAGAGAATATCAAAATTCCGGTCCAGCACATAACATCATATAGTATATAATGTAATATTATATAGTATATAATGTAATATTATATAGCATGGGTACATAGACTGTAGTGTATGCGTTTTATTAACGTGCTGATTGTATGTAGGCTATGGAAACGTGGTTCCGGTGACTGCAATGGGTCGTGTCTTCTGCTGTCTCTATGCACTCCTTGGAATTCCACTGTGCCTCGTCTTCCTTGTCAACATCGGAGAAAAGCTGAACTCGTCCAGTGGGCTGCTGGATCGGCGCCTTAATGGGCTTCTGAGGCCTCGGCTGGCCAGGCCACTGCGCGCCGTTCTCATAGTGGCCATCGGAACTGTCGTCTTCATGATAGTACCGAGCTTCGTCTTCAGTCGTCTTCAGGACTGGAAGTTCGGAACAGCTCTCTACTTCAGCTTCATTAGTCTCTCGACAATTGGATTCGGAGACTACGTCGCTGGTTCGATTACTCTCTTTGCAATATTTACACACGGCTTCCTCTATTAGATTACTCTTCTATATACATAGATATATATACATATTATATCTAACATGTGTGATATACATTGTGTACAAAGGCTTATCAGTAATTTTGTTCTATATGCTTAAATAATATGGTCTGAAACCTCCGCCTCGCATCTGGAATGATCTCTCACCTGAATTTCGCAAACTCTCCGATCCACCAGTCCGTGAACCGGTCCGCAACCTAGTATCAGTCACAACACTTAAATCTCTTCATCTATCACTACTGCGGCTTTCCATTAAATACACTACTGAAGTCCCAACTCTTCCAAAAAATCTTACCTCTTTTAATTCATTACTCTGCCTTCCAATTTCTACCCACAAACAATACATCATAACAGCTCATCTGTCTCTCCTTTCTGGTCACTCGACAACCAGATTTTACATTTCCATATTACACCGCTGGACAACCTATTTGACTTGATGCAGAGCTTCTGATCAAGCGTGCGCTTAGCTTTTAAATGGCGCATTATAAATTTCGAGCTTACAATGATTACAATGATTAATTATTCTACCGTATTTTCCTTGACTTATTCCTTTGTCTGTTTAGTGAGTTTGCAGTCTACGATTTCTGCAGTGATAAATCGTCTGTACAATTTTTTCGCATAATTTTGCGTGTGATGATGAAGCAAACAACGACAACGTTGATCTAATGATAATGACTATGATCTAGGTATCAACTACTTTGGACCGCACAGACCTCTCTATCGAATCCTGGTCGCAATCTGGATCTTTCTTGGACTTTCGTGGCTAGCTGGCATCGTGTCTTCCATCCAGGAGACTTACCAAAATCTGGCGAAGGAATTCGAAGCCAAATCCTTCTGCCGACTCAGCAAAGAAAACGTATCAACGTAGCTTATTTTCATGGAAGTAAATAAGTAAGCTTATTTTCATGGAAGTAAATAAGTAAGCCTAATTTCATGGAAGTAAATAAGCTTATTTTCATGGAAGTAAAAAGTAAGCTTATTTTCATGGACGTAAATAAGCAAGCTTATTTTCAGGGAAGTAAATAAACGAAAGCTGGTAAACACTGACACGGACGTTCAATCGAAGCCAGTTCTAATGTTATAATTTATTTATTCAACGGATAATTTTGCATAATTGTTGTCGGCGACCTTCAAAAGTTCGATCGCATTTCGATCGATCTTCGAATCCTCGATTCACCTTATTTCTAGCGTAGACTTCACTGAAGGAAACACACAGTCTTTCCACTTTCTTCAGATTGTTCAACGCAAAATAGTTCAATCATGACATTATTTCTATCCTCAACATTAAAACTTCTGTTTGCACGAGTATATAAATTGCTATAGTCAGCAACAATGAACGTCATTTGTAATTGGTTAATTACACAAAATACATAGTAAGACCTTTATAAAAGTACAATATTAAATAAAATAAGACATTAATCAGAGTAAGGCATTAATTAGAGTAAGACTTTAATTATTGTAAGGCCTTAATTAAATTTATGCATATACTCCGCTAATCCATAGCTACCAAAACTGCTTTTATTTGCATATTTTTTATTTAGCGAGATAAAAGTGGGTATTAAATTTTCATAATATATGAAGATATTTTATTGCATAATGTTATAGAAAATGAAACCGTTGTTAAAGATCGAAGAGAATCCCGTTGACGACCGCTCTGCGACACCGTGTATATATTGTCGTACTACAACAGCACATGAAGAAGGCCGTTCAGCTGCACCGTACGCAGACAGGACAACCGTTTCCAGTAGAACTGGACAAACAGACTGATGGTCGTCAAGATCGACCGATTTCGTCAGAGTTAAGAAGTTGCAATAAAGATGTTGCTGATTATCGACGGAAACTATATAATAAAGTAGTTTTGTTTTCGGAGGAATGTTTCGCCTCAGAGATCAGTTTTGGGTCCCTTGCTTTATATACTGTTTACTGCTGACCTTAGCTCTTTGCTAGCCGCGTGCTCGGCTTCACGCCAGTCCTATGCCGACGATGTGCAGGCCTATGTTCATTGTTCTGCTTCTGATGCCGCAGCTGCTGTTCGAGCTATGTGTTGTGCTTCTGACTCCCTTGTGGCTTGGATGTCTTCAAATCGATTGAGATTGAATCCTTCCAAGACTCAATATATTTGGTTGGGCACTAGGCAGCAATTGGCTAAAATCAATCTACCTGTACTTCATTTAGAGTTTCCTCACATCACCTTCTCAGTCACTGTTTATGACCTTGGCATTGAGTTGGATCAGGAGCTCTATTTTAAGGCTCAGTTACATCGCCTTTGTCGTAGTTGCTACTACTAGCTACGGCAACTTCGTGTTGTCTCAAGTTCTCTCTCAGTCACCTCATCTAAGACTCTGGTTCATGCATTTGTCACTAGTCGGCTGGATTACTGCTCTTCTCTATATGTAGGACTCCCTGATGTACGGCTTTTGTGCCTGGAGCGTGTGTTGCGGGCGGCTGCAAGGCTTATTGGTGGCATCTCTAGGTTTGGTCACATCTTTGATTTCATGCGGGATGAGTTGCACTGGCTTCCTATGAGTCAGCGCATCCACTATAAGGTTATCGTCTTTGTTTGGAACTCCTTGTTGGGCATTGCCCCCTCTTACTTGAGGGAGCTTTGCCTACCTGTTCCGTCCAATTTGGGACGTGCTTCTCTTCGCTCCGCTGCTAGTGGTAATCTATCAGTGCCTCGCGCTCGCACCTCGACCATGCAACGTCGTGCTTTCTCTGTTGCTGGCCCAACCCTCTGGAATGGACTTCCTGTTACTCTCCGTCTTCTACCCCGGGTCTTTACTTCTATCTTCTATTCTTCTCTTAAGACTGTTCTCTTTCGCCGAGGTTGGTTTGGGGGCGTTTCTGAGTAGTTTTCTGGAAGGGGCGCTATACAAGTATTCTGTATAAATAAATAAATTAAATTAAATAAATAAGCCACACTTTGCATGCGAGTAGATCCCTTTGATTTTTGCTTACCTTAAACGACTAACTAACAGACTATAAAATTTGTTTACCTTGAAAGAAAGGCCTAAAACGGTCTCTAAAATCTGTTTATTAGCTTAAAGAGAAAGATAAACATGTTATGAAGTTAACGATGATTCGTAAGACTAGTTTAAAATTTGTTTGGCCGTCAAAGATAAACCTTAACCCTAGGTATGAGAGATATTACACCTATGTAGCAATTCCCCTACGAACGGAGATGCGCGTTCCGGGATCCTGAAAGTACCCGGTACAGAAGCCAAGAATGCCGCCGGGCAGCCCGCGAACCCTGGTTAGCTAAAGGCTGCCTAACGAGCTCATGTTCTTAAGTAGAAATAGTCAGGTGTCTCTTTCTTTGCGAAATCCTTCGCCCTCCAGTTTTGGTTATAATTTTGGTCTGTGTTTGTTCGCGAGCGCAGGATGAGATAGACTTCTTCGATGGTGCTTCATTAGGTTCAAATTTGTTCCTGAACTATGTACCCTCAAAAGACATAAATGTTATATTTTTGTCATAATTTGACATATAAATTATAAATTTCAAATAGTAAACAGCGCAACGATTAAGACCAAGAAAACTATGGCAGTGGGCCAAATTGAATTCTCAAACGAGAAGAGAGAGAAGCAACTCTGAATGTTTGCACGACCCCCGGCCATTTCATTCTGGCACCAGCGCCGTTGACATCAAAACGCATTGTATCATATCGTACCAACCGAATTCTATCATATTCCAACCCATTCCCCGTGCCTATCATATCCTATCTTGTCCTATCTTATACTGTCCTAATCTATTCTATGCATATAGACACATGACATACGAGGCATCAGTGGATAGCACTTCGCAACAGTACGCTGCTAGAATGGTCCAGTTGAAGTGTGAGAAGGCAGATACACCAACATGCAGCTATGGTGTAGAGGCAGTTGAAAAGTACTGAGTCAGGATCAGGGCGAAATGAAGCCGATATTGTCAGTCGCTACTTCTATTCAGCCAAGTAGAGCGCTCAACATTGTCCTTGTTCAGGATATAGTAAGTCATTGTATGCAAAATACGAGTAGGAAAACTTTGAGCCAGCGGGATGAGCAGCAGTGAGGGTAGCTCAGATGAAAGAAATGGAATGATCATCTTGATTTTAAACTTCACTGTTTTTCTTCTCTTTCCCATCTCAAGCTCTCTATCTTTCTCTCTCTTTCTCAGTTTCAGCCTCCTTCTTGGCTGTATATTCAGCTCTGTCGCTTTAAGGCTGACATACCCTATGCTATTCTCTATCCCTGTATTTGGCTCTGTCTCTCTGCCTCTGCCTCTGTCTCTCGCTCAGTCCTAATCCCCGTCTCAGCATCTGTTTCTGTCACTGGTTCATGCAATCTCAGCTTTTGTCTCAGTTTTTTCTTTGTTCCTCCCCTTTCAGTACGGCCCTTAATCTCGCATTATTTCCACCTTAGGCGTACAATGCTTTTGTCGTTGAGTGCCAACCTTTCCTCGGAGTACATTTCGCATGTTAGTTCACTGAGTACAGTTATTAGTCTTAATGTTTCCAGCGCCATATTGCACTCTACATCTGCCTGCCTGCAATTTTGCAATGGTGCTTGCCTCATTGTCTGTCATTTTGCTTGCATGCCTAACTGTGTCTGAGGTTTCACTCTGTCCTTTTGTTTTCTGACAACGGGTCTGTTTCTAACTTTATCTCTGCTTATATGTCTCTGTATCTCTGTCAGTTATTGTTCCCAGTGTCTGTCTGTCTCTATCTCTCTGTCTGTCTGCCTCGCTGTATAACTCTTAGCTACTCATCCTCTCTCCTTGTTTCTGTTCGTTTCTGGTTATATCATCTTATTATGTCTCTGTCTCTGTCTTTCTCTCTGTTTCTCCCTCTCTTCTTCTACGAAGCAACAGACATAGGTGAACAAATTGCAACAACTGTTTTTTCTCTAAAAGGTATTCTACAATTTTTGACACAAAAGGCAGCCAAAAAGCAGTTAGCAAGCAGAGGTACACTCTGGTGCGGCTCACTGACTCAATAGCCGCTAATTATTAGAAAAGTCAATGCCATCAGCACTTGATAGCATACTAAAAAATTTGAGCCCAGTTTAAAAATCAGTGTTAGCCGATTCAGTGTCCATGAATATAAGTAAACGGAAAAGGTTAAAACGCCCTATCCTTACGCATTGCAGTTTTTCTGAAAGGTCAGTCGAGTAGATTCAAACTCAGTTGATAATCTTATCATTTGAAAACATTCCAGAACTAAATATCAATCATCTGCTTGCTTGAGTCTGCATCTCGATTTCCTCTCTAATATGACGCATTTATATATGCATCCAGCCTAATTGAAAACCTAAATCAGGCGGCTGCTAATGCTACGAGGCAATAACGGCGACAGAGGGAACATGCCATTTAATATTCAGGATGAGTAACACCCAATGTGATGTTCTTCCAATATTTGATAATGATTTCGTACATTTTTGTGACACCATTAACGCCGTTAACCGAAAATATCAGCACTTTATTGACTGGGCGTCAATTCGTAGGATTTGGCGATAAAAGGATCATCAAACACCACCAAAGAGATCATCAGAAAACGTCCGAATGTCGCACTGACTATAAAAGGTCATGAAATTTCGATAGCATGAATACAGTTGTCATCAACGTCGTCATCAAAGTCCCGTCGCCATCAAAGATTTCAGGATAACGTACTTATGCCCCCAATGTTCCGAACGAATCTACGCCACTGGGGCACTGGATGAAATCCAAGCTTTAGCGCTCTCGATTGAGCCAATTATACCTCATCGTAAGTATAATGAGATTTTCGGATACAGTTCGTAATGGCATTCATACCACGTAAATAATGAATGCGTAGCCCAACTTCAGTGCATCATAATGTAATGCAATTCATTTGGTAATACGCCTTTGGCTTGTCCCTACCGCCAAACTTGGTTTCGGTGAGGGTTGCCCACAGAAATTGTAAATGTAGACAGGTTTTACCATAGCAACAGTAGGCCAAAATTTAAAAAGCAAAGAAATGTGTGAAGCAGGAAAACAGAAGCAAAATAGGAAAACAAAAGTGTCGTCTTAAGTGGGCAAACGTGTAAGTAATGCATTTGTTAACACGTCATATGTCGATCGACGATAGGCGAAAAAGCGAAAAAAGGACGTGCAAAGTGGAGAAATCAGGGCAGAAAGAAATAAGTAAGAAGCAAATCGAAAAAAACAGGCGAAAATCATGGATGCACAAAAAAGGTCATAAGTTCAATCAGCGACTTGAAATAAACGGCAAATCAGCGCTGACAGCTGCGTCGAGTAAATAAAGGTCATAAGAAATATCGTCGTGACGAACACGATTTTCGGTCCTGAAAATCTCGAAACTCTAGATGACTAAAAAATATGTTCGCTATTATTTCAACAAGGCTTAGCCATACTGGTAAAACTGCCAGCCCTCTCAGCTGCTGGATGTGCCAGTAGAACGAGGTAGTACGCAGAATATTTAAACAGGACTAGCCAGTAACTATACGAGTATGAAGCCGAGCGGCATATTGAGTATTGATTGTGGGTATCTTCGGGCGCTGCAGAGATGTGAGTCCTGCTTCGCTATAGGAAAACATGTACATTTACATTTTGCTTCTGACTGCGCTTTTATTCAACGCCATCTTGAGTTCGCGACCGCAGACTTAAATGCGCCATAGATCGCCGTGGTCTAAAACGCGATTTCTGCGGTTATCGGCCGAGAGTGAACTTACGGTGAAGCAATAAAACAGGCCGGACGACAGGTCATAATAAACCCACGAATTTTGCTGCTGTAAGCTGCGCTGCCGCCTTGCATCGCGCAAGCAACAGCTAAGTCGCACCGAATGAAGTAAGAATTGAAGCAAGCTCGCGTGGCAAGACTAAACAAAGGTCCAGCCCAACTGTACATGTAAATGTACACGGTTTTATATGGCTTCGACTCTACTCATTTCACAATGAATTGATCGGGTGAGATCCTTCACCACCGCTGACCGGTTGAACTCTTGATTTGGGGTGGCGTACGTGGTGGTATACTTGATGGTAGTTGCGGTGCTTCAGCTGCATCTAACTGCTGCTTTAGGGGTAAAACCTTCATGCGTCATGAAAAATCGCATGATCTGACTAGAGTCTTTCTAGTCACGCAGCCCTTAAAGTAAGGTTTTCCGGATGGATTGTTTTTCTGCATAGAATCATCGGTCCATCAGCCGACAGATCCTTAAAGACTACTTTCCTTCCAGTCAAGGACCAATTTCCTTCGAAAACACACATCGAGGACCTCGGTTCGTGTAACAGATATTTTATTACCTTTACCTCATCGCATAGTACCTAGCCTTGCATAATATTACCTTACCCTAGCCTTGCATCATTTTACCTTACAACAACTTATCTTAACCGACCACGTGTTATTATCTCTTTTCATGCAGTCGCTGGGCGTATAGCGGACAGATAGACGGACGCACAGACAGACAGACGAACGGACAGACGAAAACAAAGACAAAATATGGATCCATGCGCCGCCTCTGACGAAGCGCCGTCACCAGTGAAGCGGCGGCTGATGTAGGCTCAGCCGCGGCTGAATGAAGCCAGGCATGGGCTGCTCCTTGCGTGAGACTCGGTTGCTGCAGCAGACGGTGCCACATCTCTGGCGCGTCCGCGTGCTGTGGTTAATCAGTAGCGAGTGCGCATGCGTGGACAATATGGCGTTAGCTGATGTCGCCCGCGCCAAGAGATGTCTGTACAGGTCGCCAGAAGCTGAGGACGAGGGAGGGCGATAGGGGTCGTGTCTGGCAAAGGCGGCCACTGCCCTTCAAAGCATCAGCTAATGAGATTCGACGACAGCAGATCGTCGAGGACTGCTGCTGCTGCTGTAGCCGTAGTAGCACCGCCACCAAAGCCGTAGCCTTATGAGCATCAGTCGCATCGAACCAGGTAAGAATTACCTTCACATTTTGCATAGTAGACTGAGTTTCGTTTGAAAACGATTTTCATCTTGGGCTTGAACATTGAGTGAAGCAGAAAGAAAACCGCCAGGGCCCAACCTGACCTACGACAGCCACAGGCTCAGTATAAGCGACGTTGAAAGGGCGAGACGCAAAACTTGGAATGCTAGGAATTGATTAGACAAGCTAGAAGCAAATAAGGAATGCAAGAAGCCAAATTTTGGGAATTGCACGTGAAGCAAGATTATCTTCGAGTCGAAGGGTAAGAGGTAAAATTTTGCCATCGTGACTTGTACTCGGAGCATTTAATTTAACAGCAACGTAGCAGTTTATTCCGATTCCAGCAGGGTTGAATGTGTGATATGTTTTGGGCAGAGGTCGAAATTTTAATGTGAAGTTGAAAAGTGTGAAGTATCCAGTATTTTCCGACTAGGGACGTGAGGAGCTTCGCGAGCTGTCAAGCGGGAACCATCCACTCACACATGACTGTACAGGGTATCTGCTGGCGATCTTTCAGAGTTGTCAATCGTCGACTCGCCCGTTTCGTAGAGCAGGGTAAACTCGAATAAAAAAAACCGGGTGTTGATTTATAAATTATAATTAATCAAACAGATCAGTCACAACAATTTCTAAACGCTCGAATCTTTCAGCGACATTTGTAACTCAAACTTGTCACTTAATACACGACACATCAAATCTTCGAACTGTTTAACTATGCATTTGCGTTCGTTTATATAGGCCCTTTGCCGCCAAGACAGCTGACCCGCTGACTCATCACAACATAGTCCACGCGAGCGCCCACGTGATAAAATACGTGCCAGCAATAATTATTCTGATGTTAGCCCACCTGCCCGCAGGGCTCTGCCTGCTATAGTACACAGCCGCCACCACTCGTCTGACGCGCTAAAGCCATGATCAGCGCGTGCAAAAAGAAATCAATAGCCCTATGATTCGTGGAAATTTTCTATGCAAACGCGCACTGAAAACTTGCTGAATAAGCAGCGCAATGTTACGTTCACAGTATTTTTGAAATATTTTTAAAGAAAATTTTATTTCAAATGATAATTTGCGTATAAAGGATTGGAAATTGCTAGGAGAGGGAGTTAAAACTGCCCATTCGGCACGAACGTTTCGATAAACTCTGGAAAACTAACTGTCCGCGTAGAAACAAAATTACCTTGGATAGAAGCAACAAAAAACTGAAAGGTTATCATAGTGACGTCTGACATTATTTTATATCGTCCGAACACTGCATTACGAATACATTGATAGGGCTGTAGGAATGGAGTAGGCCTATATCGGTAATTTGATTTGCAAAAAAGCTACGTCTATCAATCATACAAAAATATTTAATGTCCACGTCACAATAAAATAACCGTTAACTTTAGTTTATACAAAACACCAGTTAATCTATGCGCTTAACTAGTCCTACCTAAGCCAGCACCAGATTAAATATAAATATATTAGTTTTATACTTAATCTATCGAACAGCCCTCTTTGGTACACTTGATTCCACAGATTAAAGGATGTACTGACGAATTACTCATAAAGCATGAAGTCAAGAATATTCTATTACGGATAAGTAATAAGTGTACACCAAAAGCGGGCTTAGTGAAATATCAGAAACGTGATTAGTTGTGTTCGTTCAATACTTGCATGAAAATTAATATACTCGAATTTACCATGTCATTTCAGTGGGATTTTATTGCAACAAAAATTATGATATTAGGTCTACTCTACGGTTATTGAGAGAAACAGTGAGGCTGGAATTGAAGAATTCAAAGTGTGTGTAGCTAGGATGCAAAAAAGAAACTAGAACTGTTCTGGGTGAATGAGCTTTTTCGGTTGCTGGACCAAAAATGTTGGATTTCTCTCTTTGTATCTGTTCGTTTTGCTCAGTCGCTTGTATCATTTCGTTCTCTACTTAAGACTTATTCAAATTTCTTATCTACCATAGGAGGTCTCTCGGTCTTAGCGGACTCATCTTCTGGATACCGACCTGATTACCGCTTGGCTTTGATGCGCCATCGGTTGATTTCCTGTGCTGTTGAAGTTTCTAATCCATATTAACCTTTATTGAACTTTTATTATATCAGGCATTTCGTTCATATAGGTGAGATAGAACGATGACTTGGTTTAAAAACGGGATATAATGGAAATAATAAAACAAGATAAAGGTGACAACAATATTCTCTATGAAAGTTATGTCTACATTAAGCAGGAGAACTGAACACCTGAAGCTGTGTCTTATGAATGCGAGAAACGCCGAAATGCAGCAGAATACGAAGCAAAGATAAAAGCTGCCTTTTGTTTGGTCGTTTGTGTGATCGCACTCGTCCAGCAAACAGCAGGTCACACACACGCAGATGCTCACTAAATTCATGCATATAGAAGGCGGTTTGAGTTCATCTTCTGTCATGACTGACTCTGAAATTGCCCTCATCAACAGCATAAGTACGGCCCTCAACAACGCCGACATTAAAGGCTGCTTCTTTCTCTTATGTCAAGGATTTTTCCTTTCGTTTGACTTTCTTAGATTGGGCCCGAGTTTCACACACTGCCAAAACTTCATACTTGCGTCCTTGTGTCTGCTCACTTGCCTACCTCTTTATCCGTCTCAGGAATTCTGACATCATCCTTATGACTGTTTCTAATAATAGACAGTCGTTTTTTCTGTGCTTTGTCGATCACAGTCTCTCGTATATAATTATGTGAATAGTTCCCCAGTGGGCCCGAGTTTCACACACTGCCAAAACTTCATACTTGCGTCCTTGTGTCTGCTCACTTGCCTACCTCTTTATCCGTCTCTGGAATTCTGACATCATCCTTATGACTGTTTCTAATAATAGACAGTCATTTTTTCTGTGCTTTGTCGATCACAGTCTCTCGCATATAATTATGCTTACCGTACTGCATTCAGTTTCACCTCAAAACACTGATTGTCATGGAATCGTAAGATTTTGCTGTCGAACTACTACAGTTCGCGTTCGACTTTTCCTCCGAAGCTACGTACTCTTCGATACTATTACGCAGGCTCAATTTTCCGATATCTTTCCAGACCGTCAATTTAACTGTCGATCTTATAATTATTTCTTGATCGATCGATTCGGAGTTCACGAATGAATTTTCGAGCGACGTCTTGTGACCTCGCCGAATTCTGTACAACTGAAATCTCGTTGCGCGAAATTCATCTAGCCGCGCAATAATTAAAATCGTCTGGTTCTGACCAAACGATTTACAGAAACAAATGAACGTTATTTTCAAATTATTTCAACCGACTTCCTGCTTCCAATATAGTTTCTGAAGCACAGTGAATAGTTCCCCAGTGCCTAATATTAACAATATTATGCCCTATGATGCTCGCACATATTTATACAGATAGGCTATATAATGATGCTGGCCATTATATTATTACACCTACATGTTTATGCTTTACCTATAGTCTATTTTACAGTGATATTTTACTTCTTTGATTAATTATACTTCTAGTTTTTATTCACTTCTGTTGAAGCAATTTTACTTCTCCTATTTTTAGTTCTTAAATAATTTTGCTTCTACTTCTAGTTCTAGAAAAATTTTACTTCTAGTTCTTAAATATTTTTACTTCTCCTTCAAGTTCTTGTTTTCACGTATAATTGTACTTTTCCATGTACTTAATAGGTTTTTCTTGCTCTTACCCTTAGTGCTTTCATTTTACACAAGTTTTCTCAATGCAATATAGGCCTATTATTTAAGCTTTAATTCCAATCAAAAAGACTTCAAATACACGCAGCTTATTGGAACAGTCCATAACTTGTCACCAATCAATAATTTTAGAGTTCATTTTCAGAAAACCTCTAATTTCTAAAGATTCCCTCATCCTATTTCTACGACCCGTTGACAAAATCCCAGCTACCGAAAAAATTCGCTCAAAGTATGTCTGTGATGCTGGTGCTGAAACCAGATCTTCGGCCAATGGAGAGAGTTTGGGGTAAATGGAGTTCTACTGTGCCAGAATTCAAGTGAGTTCTGAACTGTTCCCTGCAAATATTTATTAAGTTCCACAGCAATGATGCCATCTGGCTGTGATATGATAAAACATTCATTTTTGTTCATTCGGGAGCTGAGAAACTTAAATTTTTTCAAAATATAAACACATACCTGGAACTTTAAATGTTGAGTCGAGACTTCGAGAGAAGTTCACAAATAACATATTTTCTATCACAGACACCTGAAAACTCCCTCCAAAAACATGTCCAACAGGGCCCGCTCTCGATATGTGTGCTCAGCCGAAACTGAATCCCACGATATCATTTTTCGGTTTATACAATCCATCAATATCTGACTCGATTTTGTCTTTGTGAATTCTTCTGATGCTTTTTTTTGTGAATCTTTCTTTTCAAACTCTATATAACTTTCCACGTGGTTACGCTGTAAATGAAGTTTGAAGTTCGTGAGTTTTTTCCTGAGATTAAAATTTCACACTTGTCTCCGGTTTTATCATTTACTACTAGACATCGGCATTTTCCGTTTTTTTCCGATGTCTGGGTTGTAACTAAAGTATTTCCACACTGCACACTTTCTTTTACGACCAGTGAGCATTCTTGACAAACTCATTTCAACGTGAAAGCAAGATATTATAGAAACTAACGTCTTAGTCACAAAGATATTATATAAACTAACGTCTTAGTCACAAAGAATGTTTCGAAATGTGCTGCTAACCGCTGCGAAAGTAGGCCCGAGCTTACGAGATTAGCTACGAGATTTACGTTAGGCGCGAAGGTGTGCGCCAAATGCAAGCAAAAGGAGGGGATTTTGTACATAACCTGTAGTGCAGCAATAAATAAGTCCCTAAAAATTAAGTAAAATTAAGTTCCTTAATTTTCGTTCTATAAATATTTTTGCTTCCTATTCTTATTCACTTCTGAAGGCCTTGATTTCACTACTTATTCTATTCTCGTTCGTAAAATAATTCTTATTCTACTTCTACTTCTACTGCACGAAAATCAATAATTGTTATTCTTATTCTACTTCTTATTCACGAAAATATCAATGCAGTCTTTTAATATATATTTATATTTACATGTTATGTATATACATATATATGCATTGTTACATACGGCGTGGTTGCATCTTGAAGCCCATCATAATGTTGATGATGAAAAACCACGCATTACTAAAGTAGTAGGGTTCCATTTTGTTCTTTAGGGTTTACCTGCCTGCTCTCCAACTGATTTACTGTGCTCAGCAAACGGATTGGTTTGTGCAGCTAGCACATGAAGAAACTTTTAAAAACATAGAGAAAAAGTTAAAAATGGTGCATCATGGGATGGCTCGCCAAAGATGCCTGTAAATGTAACAGTTGGGGGTGAAACTAGAAAATCTGATAGCTCTTCAGTCCTGTCTATCTTGTCCGAGTCACCAGCATCTGATCCTTCTAACCCAGTTTCGAGTTCCAACAGCATATATCGAATGGTTCTGTGTGCACTCGGTGTTAGTGTCGGAATATTCTTCATCCAAAGCCAGTCCATTTTCATCACTTGATCCACCAGACAGGTTTTCATTGTCAGATGTAGCGAACCAGTCATCATCTGATGCTAATTCCTGAAATAATTGGTCGAATTTAAGAAATTTGGTCAGAAAGTCCACGCCTCGCCATCTTAGTTCATTTAAATATGTAATTTAAATGTCCGATTCGATTGGTTGATTGATTTTTAAAATATCTTCCACTTATTTCTATGCTAAATTATATTTTTCTTGGCCTAAATAATTTAAAGTTTCAAAAATATAATGTGTGTGATAGTCCGAGAGCCGTTTAGAGAAGAGAATCCGCCCTGTGACGTCTACTCAATACATGTGGCTGCAGTCAGCGAATAACGGTGCACATACAGCGACCCTTTTTCGGCCTCGGCCATACTACAGCTCTCTATAAATCGTCTTATTGTTGTTGTTATTATTATAATTATTATTACTACTACTACTACTACTACCACCACTACCACTACTACTACTAATTCTACTAGGACCTACTATTACTGACTGCTCGTCGGCAGCCCAATGGTGCCTTCTAATGCCTATGCGTCTGTATTGGGTAATAGAACTGTGAATAAACTCGTGCACCATCCAGTGCGATTTGTCGCATAGCCACCGATGTTAACGTCCGGGCAATTGTACAAAGTGCGCGCGCCTGTGTGCAAGACAAGGCCAGTGCGCATTCTCGCACAGGTGATTGGCGGACGCAGCCACTCGGTCACGTGAGCCCCCGCAACGACGAATGCATTGAACCTGTAATAGCTGAGGCTAAGCATAGGCATGCGACCTTGCCGACGGGGAGCCAGAGCTTTGCAGATACACAGTGCTGGCCGTCATACGCATCACGTAGAAGCTGGATGTCTGATGCAACGGCTCGCCATGTATTCCTACAACAACAGCAACAACAACAACAACAACAATAATAATAATAATAAAAATATAATAATAATAATAATAATAATAATAATAATAATAATAATAATAATAATAATAATAATATCGATTGCCTTCCGGGACATTTTCGAGGAGCCAGACCTAGCGAAGACTAGCCAACTCAGAATATAATTTTTCTTCTGGATTTTTTTTTATTTCCTGAGGGATCATAAATACCTCGGAGCAAATGATGATGATGATGATGATGATGATGATGATGATGATGATGATGATGATAATAATAATAATAATAATAATAATAATAATAATAATCTCCTGAGAATCTCTGTAAATTGTGAGAGATCATGTATACCTGGGGTAAAAATAATAATAACTGTAGTACATGTACCAGCGATCCATGCAGACGCAAGATTCTGAGCTAATGTGTGTGATGAATGCGTCTTGTAGGCTGATTCCGGATTCTTAGCCTCGTTCTCAGGTCCACCGGATGCGGATACTTTGCTTATCGGAGGAGAGGAGAAACTATTCGTTGTTTCGTTCAGAATGGTGAACCCCTCCGTAGTGGCTGCAACTATCGTCGGCCGCCCCGCCGACGCATAAGCGTCTGCAGACAGGAAGCTGTCTCAGGATGTGCACCGGTAGTTAGCATAAATCAATGAACAACTGCACGGAACGGAATTGGACTTTAATCGACGAAATTCATCCTTGCGCATGCGTGGCGGGTACCTCCGAACTCGAGACAAGGGCGAATTGCTAATTCGGCGGAAATTACGTTTGTGCATGCCCCGCACGCTGACTGGTAAACAGCGCAGTTTTTGGATTTTGCCGGCTAAAATTTCATTCGTCGTAAATTGATTACTTGCCTGAAACGTTGCCGTTGACATGCACACTTCAGTGTGAAGATCCGCCATACTTGTCTGATTGATACAGAGTGCACCTGCTTGTCTGCTTATTCCGGAAGTGCGACCATGGAGTGATAATGACGACCCAAAGTGCTCCGAGCACAGCGGAAATTGAGGAGAGCGACACTTGCGGTGACCTCGTCGAGAAGACGGGCTTTGGGTCTCGGGTTCTGCAGCGTCGCTCGGAGATCTTCTCTCTGACTCTTTCTCCGAGACCGGACTCGAAGAAGGGTCGACGACTGTCTGATCCCGGTCGCCTCCTCCTCAACACCTTCAGGGCTGGATATGACGGAGACGCTGCCCGCTCGAGGGAGGCATTGTTGTCGTTTCCGTCGGGGAAGATCCCCGACCCGCGGCTAGAAGCCATCCGCTCTCTGTCGCCAACAGCAGTCGAGGCAGCCGGCGAAGAAGGCGAGGCGGCTGTTGTGGTCTACCGTTCCTCGCGATCGCGGTCCATCCACCATTCGTCAGGAGGAAGCCTCCTCCCTGAGCGCCTGGCGACCAAGCGTCTCTCGCTGCCCAATGCCTCTGGAAGCAGCATCGTTTGTTCGACAGAGCTGGGCGAGGCGATGGGAGCCGTGGCAAGGGCCGACGGGGGGTCCGTGCGCTCGCCACCACAGCCCCTTGGTGCTGCAGGGCTCCTCATCAAGGACGCCTACGGGTTTCGAAGACGCAGGAGCATCTCGCTCGAATGTTCCCGTCTAGAAGCGATCCTTGAAGAGAACTCGCACAAACAGACAAGAAAATACTCTCTTCCGCCAAAATCTTCGTCAGACCCTAACGACCACTGAGCAAACCTCGGATGGATTGATATCTATACAAACTAATATAAAATTATACTTAATAATAAGAGCTATATTTGGATTATGTAAATGTATATATATATATAGAGTGTGTGTGTGAAAGCTATATAGCTTGTATATAGTTTCATTCTTGAAAGGACTACATAGAATATGCGAGAAATTGTGGAATTCTCTGGAAGTGTCAGATTGTTAATTTATTTTCACGTGCATGCCATCTCCCTCTGGCAGTGTCTGTGTGTTTCAGTCTGTCTGTCCCGATTTGTCTGTCTCTTTGGGTCTTTGTCTGTGCCACAGTACTTGCCACATTCTACCAATCATATTCTGTGAAATTCCCTGGCCATACATAATTTATGCATAGTGATTGTAATGTCTACAGATGTTATGCATACACTGTTCTGGTTACCCTTATATTAGATTGTATAGTTTTACCATCATTAAGTAAACTTCAGCTTGGAATGACCTGAAGATTTCAAACTTGCTGAATGCTATGGTATAACAGAATGGACCAGGCAAAGATACTACGTGCGTTTAAGATAGGAAAAATGATAATGCAGATCACTGTTGGTTATATAACTTCTAAAATTGTTTTGTGTCTTTCCTGTTGCACTTGATATTGTTCTGGTATTAAATAGTTTGTGCTGATTTGAAGACCCTGATTTTGGCGTTGATCTCAAAAGTGTAACGGTAGTACAAATATGAGTTGGATGTTTATTAACAGCAATTTTAATAATTTTTTCTGTGACAGCCCCTTTAAAAGGCATAAAATATATTACAAAACTGGGACCAGCTGATTCGCCACAATTTGCCATAAAATGCCATCGATTTTATTACAGGCAGAACGACGCAGTTTGGCGCCAGTCTGACTGTGTTTGGGCCAACACACAGTGACTTCGAATCTAGGCTACATTCTACTGTGTATGTCAATACTCGTATTTATGCTGTCCCAAGACTGTCATTTGTACAGCTCTGCGCCGGGAGCTTTTAGAGACACAACACTTGCTGTAACGACACACGGCACGGGTTGATATAACTCCTGCGGCCAGTTGTTCATTGTCTGATGTGTGCGTAGGGTCTTAGGTTCTGCTAAACCCTGGATAGAATCGAGTTCTAAGCAAATGATAATAACTTGTTTTGACAACGTGTGGCTGAGATGTGGACTGTCATGTCCAGACTATATAAAGATAAACCTGAGTGCATACATTTACAACATACCAGCAGTTCAACAGCCTGCGATGGACGGTTGGACACACTAGTTTAGCCATTAAGCCTAATTGTTTTGATGTGCCCATTTTTAACGATTGGTATGTCGAAATCGTTCATGCGCAGCTCCATGCTGAATCAGAAAGTATTTTTTGAATTAGTAACCATTGGACTTTTTGAGGGCCAAAATAGCTACAATGTGGGTACATTAAATTTATTAAATTCAATTATTCTTAAAGAAAAGACTATTTTACAATTTTTATTGTGATATATGGTTACCGTGACAAACCTTAGTGTAACATGGATTAGCATTTCTAGTATAGGCGTAAAACATAGATTTCTTTTGCTTTCAGAAATTGTTTTCTGATAACTTCTAGAAATATTGACTTCCATTTAGACTCCAATTCTCGATAATATGGGGCCTATCTACTCTGAACAACAAGATGAAAAAGGAAATTCACTCGACGATGCTTGGGCAACACGGCCAGCTACTAGTAGCAAAACATCCATGCCACACGGTTGCACCATTTGAGCAATAGTTCTATTATATTACATTGGAAAGAATTTTGTTTCGAAAATAACGACCATTATCTTGGTCAATAAATCTGAAAGTTGATATTTTTGGGAATTGTATGTTTAAAAAACTTCTCTTTACGTAAAAAGAAGAAACATAGGCCCTTTATTTTAGCTAATGAAAAAGCATCATATATTAGGCCTAACTAGTCACTCGCTACTACAGTTGTGTAACAGTAATAA
>OZ029926.1:8508740-8542795 GCA_964023275.1 Norana najaformis
CCTTAATCACAAACTACATAAATAAAGGCCAACAAGTTAAGCGATAGAGTTTCAATATTCTGTTAATCATCACTGCAACTAAACCTAAAGAAATTGCACAGTACACCAGAGTAAAAACAAATCCTCACATAAGCCTAAATGAACTCTGAAACAAATCTAGCACAAACAGGAAAGCAGTACCCCATGGAGGAACTTTAAGCTCTGAGTGATCCTGTGGTTTTGGAATTTTACACAACTGGCAGATCAAACAATGGATACAGGGTTATATGACTCAGGCATTAGATATCAGCAACACTGATACTGGATTAAATTACAGCAACTGCTTCCATAACTCATCATTTAGGAGTTGACAGATTTAACGAGTTGCAAGCAAAAAGGTTTGCACTGATATATTAAACCGGGAAATTTCCCTGTTATGGAGCAATCAGCTGACCATATGCATTTGTAAAATAACTAACTAAAAGCATGAAAATTCATGATCGTGATCCAGAAGAAGGCAACAAAGCATTCACTCATCAAAATTTATATAGCACCCGTTCAAGATGTCTACTCAGAAGCACTCCTAGCCCAGACCTCACAAAAGAAAACAGATTTCACTGGCTATATGGACTGGATCTGTTGCAGGCAGGTGCCAAGCACAACTGCACCTATACTACGTCTAATGCTCAGAACAGACCAAGCTTGTCACTAGCCTCACCTGTAGCCACACAGCATAATAAATCTTGCACACTCAATACTACCTTATTAAGATGGTTGCAAGCACACTGTTTGACATCAGACAAGTAGGTTCTGAGTTCATGAAATAACAAATAGGCAAAAAACATCTTCATGATCTAATGAAACCTAGTGACTTGTGTGTGAAAGCTTGCCTAGCTACATGAAAGACATTACTCCATTTCTAAACCCTTGAACCACAACAGAATAGAATAAAGAAGCAATTAAATTTATGAATCTGTTGCACGTGGCTGATACTCAACACACAGGGCAGTCAGTTTGGCAAAAGAATTGTTAACATACCCTTCCAAACATCGTCTTGTACCTGGAGCTGATCTCCTGGCGCTGACGAGCATCATGACTAACCAACACCTTGGTAATGGCATCTTCATTAGTACCTGTATATTCAGAAAGCATTCCAAAATTAGACTGCAGGCAATATTACTATGATAATCATATACAGCATAGCAGACTGGCCCATGGTGTAGAACTGGCACTGTCAACAGTTCATCAACAGATTACCAAGCAGAACGACTTCTAAATGCAGCATCATTAGCTTTAGTTACACAAGTTACACACATCCACTGGTAAAGCTGCTTAATTGTTTCTTTGCTCCAGGACATCTTGGGACTGCCTGGAAAAATATTATGCTTAAAAGATAATGAACATTTAGAAATGAATGAAATTAATGATAGACGAGAACTACATTTAACAGACCATAAAAACAATATAAAAATTATTTAAATTACATATTATAAGAACTTATATTCATATTAAAAAAATTAAAGTGAACCTACCTAGGCCTTTCATTGCATCTCTAAGCTGCTTGGCAGCAGCATCAGCACTGAAATGTGGGTTTGGTGCAATCTGTAAAAAAATTTGAAATAAAAAAAATAGTTAAAATTAGGACAAACTAAATTTTCTCACTTCATAAAAATTACTGGAACACATTTCACAATCAACCTTCTTACTTATTCACTCTGCATTTTCTTAAAATTCTGTGTAGTAACTACTGCTACTTACAGATCCAGAAATTTACAAAGGGCAGAAGGCAAGTGGAACAAGGCTACATTTAACAGATGTGTCAAAATTTTAGTAAAAAATATCCAGTTACTCGAGTCCATTCTCACTGGGCTTTTCCCACCCCTCTGTCACTGGCTATCAATATAACAGCCATCCACTGAATATGAGTCTTCATATGTTTTTTACACATAATTCAAAGTTAGGTGATATTAGCTAAGCAGACACCCTACCCACAACACCACAATATCTTTCTGCCCAACATAGCATTTGACTGTACACTAATTTCTATTGACTCCTGAAGACTAGAGGAATTTGCTATTCAATAGCCCTCCCTGATTGTTAACTGTTGCGGTGTTGCCAGCAACCTTTTACTTCCCACCCCATGGCTTTACAGGTGACAGACGACTGGACATTTTTAAGCTTTGTGCCCGTGACTAATACAGCAATCTGCATAAAATAATTATCATGCTTCTTTGGCCGGGTTTTAGGTATATGCATTCATGGCCCAGGTGCAAGTGTCCGGGGGTTCTGATGCCAGGTGGCACTGCTTCCGTGTTGCCAGCAACCTTTTACTTCCCACCCCATGGCTTTACAGGTGACAGACAACTGGACATTTTTAAGCTTTGTGCCCGTGACTAATACAGCAATCTGCATAAAATAATTATCATGCTTCTTTGGCCGGGTTTTAGGTATATGCATTCATGGCCCAGGTGCAAGTGTCCGGGGGTTCTGATGCCAGGTGACACTGCTTCATCGATGGGTATAGGTAAGTATTATATAGTAAAGAGTAGTCTATATAACACATAAGTACTCAATTTCATTCTAAATTCTTCAAAATGTGTTAGATTCCAGCCCGCTGCCATGGACCCCATTGGCAGAGCATATAACACTCCCATAACCTCTGCCTCAGGCCCTCAATTCTCATTCAGGTACTTGACTCCTGGTTAAAAAAGTCACTTATGCCAATAACCTAATTTAGTAGTCATGGGCTTATTATGCAAAAATGGGATGATGACAGACTGAGGAATCCACATCCCTTTCACTAATAGGCAGTATTTCAAGAATTGGGGTGGGACAGAAAGTATATTATTAGGGCCATGCAGAGAGTTGAGATGATAGAGTGAGTGAGACAGAGACAGACATAATAATAGATAAAGAGACAAAGACAGAAAGAGAGAGAGAAACAGAAAGAGAGAGAGAGAATAAGAAATACATTTCCAAACATTTGACTCCAAAGCTCATCTAAAATTACTTTATTTTGAACTCCCTGAACTTGTTAACAATGGCATCTAGGTTTTGCTACAGTGGATGTTATTTGTGGGATCTGTTTGCACCCATTATCGATGGCTCCAGTATCAAGGGCTGGCATGGGGTGCAATTATCTGTGTCTCTACTGCAGGGGAGAGTGGCTGGTGGTGGGAGAGCAGGAAACCTGGGGCAGATGACTGGATAGGGTTGCCTGTGGAAAAGTTATGGAATCGTAGCAACAACAATATGTAGACATAGTAGGTATTTGATGGGGCAAAGACTTTTTTAACCCTGAAAAGAATTTTGTCAACAGAGGCCAAGTGGTAACCAAGCGGTGAAAGCTGGTGTGATCCTTTGTGAAGAAGACTGCTGGATATTAACAGACTATCCCACCTCTGTGTGCTTTGTTATGCATTTAACCGTTTGTGTGGTTGTTCTTGTCTACCATTCCTCGCTTAGCTGATGGACATATGGTGTGTTAACAAATGCACTTCTTACTTAATTTCCCAAATTTTAATAGCCTTCATTGCTATGTGTGGTTGTTTGCAGTGTATCTCTTACAAACTTTCCATTAAAACTGTAACACACAAATACACAAACTGCACATATATCGATGTATGTTTTGCATTAATATTTCATAATTATGATTATTTGCAGTTTGAATACACTCATACCATGTACAAGTTTCACCTACACCTGCATACATTTCATCCTAAGTTTGGATTGGGAGCCATGCTTCCAAACTCAGATGGGAGCATGGCTCCCACTGATATGCTACTGCTCACTGCTCTTACCATCTGATGATACCACCTACGGATGCTAATTCAGCTTAGAAGTACAGAACTCTTAAACCAGGATATAAATAACTCACTACTCCCACTCAAGCTCTAGTCACCCCTCATTCATTTGACTCACCACTTAAGTCTCTTGCCATCTAAAAACCAGGATGTTGTTGCAACAGCTACATTACTAAAACCTTTTCATTCAGGCCAAAGGCCATTTCTCTTGTTGCCAACACAATTTGTTATCTTTGAGTAATTTGTAATAGAAATTTACAGTACAAAACCTTTTTTCTACTCTGAACATTTCTGTCCCAGGTTGGACTTCATTGTCCCATCTTAAGGAGTTGCAACTTAGATTGTTAACCTCTCCAGTCTTCAAAATTATTAGTTCAATTTTTACACACCTACACATCTTGCACAATGTTGAGCTTGATGACATATATGACAAACGGTGGCTGATTCACTGAGAACCAACCTTGTAAGATTCACTGAGAACCAACCTTGTAACAAGGAATACCGGTTCAGGTCACTTCTAAAATGGTCACTGTGGTGGAACCAAAGGCAACAAGCCCTTAATGCTCAGAACCATAAATTAATTCCTTCAATGTTGGTACTAGTATTATTGAAATATAGGAAATATAAATGAACATAATGACTTGCTTCACACAACAAGACTGGTTTCAAAATATTTGTGCTCAAGCAAAACACAATCACACCAGCAGCACTAACAACAACAACAGTAACAACAACAGTAGCAGCAGCAGCACCAGCACAAAACAATCACTGATGAAGTGATTCTGCAATCTGTACCCTTTAACTTCCATTACAAATGACCTCATCAAGAACTTCATGACTGTTTGATTACAGTTTACACAACACTGTAAATTTAAAGCTGCAGTGAAAATGGCATGTGTACTCAGCCAGTTTTTTAAAAATGTTTTCTCATTCTTTTGTCAATGTCAGACAGATGATAGATGCATATATACAATACTAAACATCATTTAAAGAATGTTGCATGCTGTTGATATTATAGTGAAGCTTACTAATCAATTACATCCGTTATCCCACAATTTAGTTCAAATCTTGCAGTATAAGCAATGTTAACTACAAAAGTAGTTTTAAAACTAGTTAACTATGTTTTCTATAACTTGTTACTACCAGTAAAAGTGCTACAAAAGTAGTCAAAGTGCTACAAATGTAGTTTAAGCATTATCTGTCTGATATTGACAAAAGAATAAGAACACATTCAAAACAATGGGCTGAGTACACAAGTCACTTTCACCATGTCTTTAAATAGAAGAACTGTATCAGTTTAAGTATACAGTTTGGATAGAAGCTACAGCAAGCTTCAGAAAGTTCGAGACTGACAGATTTCTAGAATTTTCCAGAATTTTAAACGTGTAACATGACATGCATACAGTTATAAATTTTTGTTGTCTACATATTCACTTTCTTATCTGGATCTTTGTAACAACGAACTATATATATATATATATATATATATATATATATATATATATATATATATATATATATATATATATATATATATATATATATATATATATATATATATATATATATATATATATATATATATATATATATATATATATATATATATATATATATATATATATATATATATATATATATATATATACACTGTTTGTTTGGTTATGTTTACCATAGTAAAATAATTGTCTGATAAAGTGATATCACTTTATCAGACAATTATTTTACTATGGTAAACATAACCAAACAAACAGTGTTGCCAACTTTAGGCCTAACAGAAACTTTAGAGGCACTGGGGACAAGTTAGTAGGTATGCAAAATCTGTTGCTAATAAAGAAGTTAGATAAAAGAAGCAAACTAAGAACTGAGATTCATAGTTTTTCACAGTTTAACTACTGTACTAGTTACAATTACTTTATGAAAAATGTAGTTATCTACTTTTTTACTACTTAAAATTGACAGAAAATTCCCGGATCAGTTCTGGAAGATGGGATGACTTCTACAGGGCCAAGTAAACTTTGAGAAGATTCAGTAACAGCCTCAAAAATCGTTTTCCATTGTATTAAATTGAAATTTTGAAAATTCACAGAAATTTAAAGCGTCATTTCCCGAGGATGGGAATAGGTGCGATAGACTTATTTCGGTCTTATCTATGAACATGTGAAATTGATAACATTCGGTAAGAGTACACACAACCACTATTCCGTTGGTTCGAGTAGATTTTTTTATTTCCTAGAAAATTACCGAATCGGTTCCGTCAGACTTTAGTGGTTTTTATGTCCATGAAATCTGATAAGATTCGGTAAAAGTCCCCAAAACCACAATTCCTTGGGTTCGAGTTGGAATTCTGCAATTCACAAACAATTCCCGGATCGGAGGAAGGGCCTAGGCGCGGTCGATAACTAGTGCTCATAGCTATCAGCAGTTAACAATCTTCAACAAATAGGTAAGAAATTTCTGAGATTTACATTTACAGATCTGTAAAACTTTACTCACAGTAGCCATTTTGGGCGTGTCCAAAATCGAAGTAACTGAACCTGGTATTGCTGTAAACAATGTTACTCGCAAAATTTTTCACTAGACTATAAAAGCACTTCGTGATTGGGTGCCAGCCAAGGCGTCTGTATGCAGCTGCTTCTCGGGTATCGGCTGACCTATATTCAACGCTTAGCCCTGGGTGCGTTTTTGTGCTTATTAAATCGGAAAATAACATTCTATGTAGTCTGAGAAAGATCCAAATACATTATAACTGAGATTTGATTATTCCCTCCTTATAAAACCCAGAAATCCAGACGATTATTCCCTCCTTATAAAATCTAAAAATTTCAGAAATCCAGACGACTGGAAACATCAGCCATCAGTTAACGGACTGGAAGATGTAAGCATTCAGTTTAGGTTGAAGATAGGCCTACACTCAATCCACCTTCAAACTTCTCAACAGTATTACAAATTTGCCGGCTGTTCCCCATCGTAATCGTAAGTCTACTCGAGATTTCTACAGCACCCAACGAAAGTTAAGTTGCGGGAACCAGTTTATTCACAGGCGCTCCGTCAAAAGAAAATCGTTAGGCAGGATTGGAAACTGTTTCACGTCAAGATCCAAGCCGCAGTTTCTGATTTCTGTACAGGCCGACATGTAAATGTGACAAGCCTAGCATGCCACAACACTTGATACTTACGAATTGAAGTGACGTTAGCAATGCGTTCCGCTTCTAAGCGAAGTTTTGCCCGATGGGCGCTGATGCACGACCGCTAGAGACCCTTTGGGCCCCAGAATGTTAAGGAGGCACTTTGCCATCAAGTTAGTATAACACGAAATTCGATATAACGCAGTCACATATATGGCTTCCAAGTCCTACCTTATAACAGGTTTATGATGTACTTCATAAATAATATATGCACAATTTTGTTAAATATTTACATTCGAGTCACATGTAGTCCTACACACAATCCAACTATTCAGGAGGTTGCATTCAAGCCATTAACCAATTGCAATTATTTATAAGTGTCTGCCTTTATCCACCATAAGTTTGTCATGGCCAAACAATACACACCACTTTTCTTAAGCATCATTCTACTTCTAGAATTTGTTGTTCTTGTTAAAATCTAACATCAGTTAGACTAATGATGAGCACCTTTAAGGTGTTCTTATAAGACCCTATGTAGGGGTCATGGTACATACATGCATACATCCACGTGCACCAACTTATTGTAATGTAAAACTAAGTTTTGTACCGCTTCAAGTAATCGGCTATCCAGCTTTAAAATACTGTTAAATCCACCCTGCCATCCACCTATCCAGTTAATCAAGCAATAAATCAATCAATCAATCAATCAATCTAAATGTCTGTCTCTACATGTCTCTTCACTCTTTTCTGATATTATAAGTGTTTCTGAGTATCATAATCTTAAGAAAGAGCATACACCACTTTGTCTACATCAATTGTTGAACAGATGTTTTTGCAACAAAGTGTGGACATACCACGTTATAGCCTGTGGACTAAGAAGTGGAAAACGGCATTTACGACAGTTGCCATACCTCTGCAGCAGCCTAGCAGTATTACAGTACTGTAATTTAAAATGATGTTACAATAGTTTTTGTAACACAAACAATCGACCGGCATAACAAACAAGTATGTTTTAGAGCTGCTGACTAGGGACATGTAACCCTCCTCCTTCAACACTGTTGACCACGACATTCTCTTGGAAAGCCTTGAAGTCATTCATTGTCGTTGGTTGTGCTCTCTTCTGGTTGCATTTATTCATCTCTGGGCATACTTGGGCTGTGGTTTATGGTTCCACGCGGTCTGATTAGCCCATGGTCTCACTTGGTCTCCCACAGCATTCCATCTTGGGGCCCTACTCTATATTCCCTTCAATTTAAGCCAGATACTTTCTCCTTTGGCGATTACCGCTCATCATTATGCAGATGATACTCGGGCACACATCTATGGCCCAGCTGTAGATACTATTTTCTTGATCAAGAAAATGCTTCAGAATTCAGAGGCGCTCTCTGCCTGGATGTCTTCCAACTGCCACTGGCTGAACCCCGGGAAAACTTAATTCATCTGGCTTGATAGCTGTTGGCAGATCTGTAAAATGATTGCCTTATTTGCAGTATTGCCTCCAAGGTACTTCTTTTTCTACTACTGTGCATGATTTGGTTTATGGTTCTATTATTTGGACGTTACCTTGGACCAGAGCATGTGGGAAGAGTATATTAGATGTGCTTTTATCACTTACAACTCAAGCCATCAAAACCCTGATGCATGCAGTAACATACAACAGGGTTGATTATGGCAATGATATTTAAGCAGAGATAATTCTTTCTGCATTAATAAACTGCAGACTATCTTAAATGCTTCATTCCTCCTCCTCAATGCACCACTGACCAGGAACTCCTAAATTCATGTCAGTTGTCAACTCTGGACAAGGCTTTGTTGGCTGGGTTCTGTGTTAGAGTGACAGCCCATCAGTGGGGACTTTTCTAATCGTCTGAATTTCAAGTTTCTGCGAGTTTGTTCTTAAATGACCTTTAACACCATAGGCGTAGCCAGTGCTTTTGTGAGACACTAAAAAGGTGCTATAGTAAGTGTATGGATACCTACAAACCTTTTGACATGAATTTTATTACATACATACACGTGTCATCGGTTGATGGCTTCTGCATTAGACACCAGCACGTTAGAAGTTACTAATTACAGTTACACTCATGCATAAAGTCTAATGTGAGCTACATTAAAATAGCATGTATATGTGATTCAAACTGGTACAGTAGCTCTTACAACTGGTGTAGACTGACTGGTCAAAAAATCCATAACAGCAATATTGTCTTCAATAACGATCACGTTACAAGCAATGGTGCAATAACCATGATACATAGAATACACAGAATTTTAGGGTCACATGTAGCTGATGGTTTTGGCCATTTAATTCAAAACTCACAGGTCATATCCAATTATAATCTCTTTAAATGCAAAGTGTAAAACCGATGACCAAAATACAACAAATAAGAAAGTTTTGATATTCTCTTAAGATACAGCAAAGTTCTGTCCAGCAACCACAAATATCATTGATAGTTTTAACTCTCCAAACAGCAAAACAATTATGTGTATCTAACAAGAAAAAATTTCTTAATATTATCTGTAAATGTACTTAATATTAATCAGAATGTAACATATTGATCAAACATCTGAAATACACCTGTGGAACATTACAGTAAAGTACACCTTTGAATAGCAAGTGAGAAATCACAACAGTCATCTATAAAAAAATGCAACGAAAAATTAGTAACAGATCCTTTTCAAGGCACTTTTCAAAAGAGCATAGATGCTAATGATACGAGTTTTAAATAAGCAGATCCAATGAAACAAAATTGCAGTAAATTGGTCCATAACAACATTTAATCACATGCTGTTTTTAGAAACTTTTACAAAATAAAACAAAATATCAGCAACAGTAAAATATAAAATTTTCAAAGAAAGAACTTGAAAAACTATCATAAAGAGATTTACTATATTACAAAACTTAAAACCAATTCTTCATTGGAAATTCGACAGAAGTGAAGACCTGTTGGCTGAGGTGTAAATTGCAATAGCAATTGAGAGCATAACGTGAAATCAGATTCCATGAAAGGTCACCCAGTAAAACAGTAGTCACCCAACAGAATTTGCAGGGCTCAACTCTGCTTAACTTCGCTATACCTGTCAATAATATATTAGCAGCACCAAACCATCTCCTAGATATTCTCCCCTTGTGAATTGTGCACTGTTCAATTCATATACATGCAGTGTCTATTTCAGAAAAAACTATTCTAGGCATGAGAATGCCATGGTGTAGGAGCCCATACACTTGATTTCACACAAGTACAAAATGACTACAGAAAAATTTCAAATGCAAGTTTCATCAGTTTGTAGTACTTCATAATAAACTTCCTCTAATATCAGTGAGCATTTTTTGTCTAATAAGAAATTTAGGATAATCTTTAGTAAAGAATAATCAACCCTTCTGACTAAATTCCAGAAAGGCATAACTAAAATCACTGTTCTGCATCGTCTTGATTCAACTATTGGTTTTTGCTTTCTAAGGCACAGACTGCCAGACTTGATATAATTAGCACATGCATATGAACAGGCGATCTTTACTATTAGATGTCAACAATAAACAGAGACAAATTAATTAAAATCACAGCTAGTTCAGATTAAGCTAAATCGTCTAAATTGACTCTGCTAAATTAAGATCTTAGTTTGTAGAACTTTATTTCTGTATTTTTCCAACTAGATAGCTAGAATTTTAGAAAGCTAAAAATTTCTCAAAATATATTCCAAAGATAGATGGATTCAATCAATGCAATGAATAAACTTGTAACTCGAAGTATGCTTAAGCTTACAAGCATAGCAACAACTACATGTACTACAACCACTACCAGCAGACTATTGTACCTACATAATCTCTGTACAGTGTCTGATGACGGTCATCTCAGATGTTATCAAGAATGGCCAACAGAAGTTTTTAGACACTAAAATCAATTCCTTCTGAGACCCACAAACATATCTCAAAAATGAATTCATACAAAGAATGAACAAACTTATAACTCCATACAGTGCATATAAGCTTACTAATACAGCATCTAACAACCGCAACTACTAAAGCAGACTAATCTATCAATCAAAGCCAATATGGTTTCTAAACAGTCTCTGAGGATGGTGATCTCAGTTGTTACCAAGAACAGCCAGCAGAAGTTTGCGATAATCTCCACCACAATCATCCCGAATGAAATCCTGAAGATGTTTTCCATATTTCTTGTGGAAAGCTTGAGCAATATGCTTCAGATCCACCTGAAAATATAAAGGTAAATGTAACACATTTGTTCACAAGCCTCTATAGAAGCTATGCGGTCCTACGAGAAAGTGTTAGGGCAGAAGAGAAGCGTGTTGAACGAAGTGGTTGAACTGTAAATAACTGATGAAGATAGGAGGGTTGGGAGGATTCAAATGTGTTGTATATAAGTTATAGGACTTGGTACTTGATTCATTCGGGTATTTTAAGCCAGTGAAGTGACTGGAGAACAAGAGGGAAGTGAAGGTGTGATGACAGGATGAGGACAAGCATTCTGGATAGCTTGAAGGTGATTTGTCTGGGTCGTGTCCATATTCAGGAAAGTGAATTGCTGTAGTCTACTTTTGCAGAGACTATGAATGATAGATGCTGTTTCAAAGTCAAGCATGGAGCAGATTCTGTGAAGATCAAGGATATGCATGAAGCAAGAGCAGAAGAGATGCTGATATGATCAGAAAAGGTGAGGTTTTTGTCAAATATTACACATAAATGGCAGACAGGAGAGTTAGCATCAAAGATGTGGGTGAAGGAGTCCAGGCTGAGGGAGACAGAGGGATTAGGAATTTTCTTGAGCTGGTCGCATAGGCCAACAAGTATGAATTCTGTTTTAGATGGGTTCAGTCACAAGAGATTAGACGTCATCCAGGAGGAGATTTGTGTAACCATACAAAGAAGATGATCTATAGAGACATTGAAACAGTTAAGAGAGAAAGAGATGAATAGTACAGGTGATGATCAACTGAGCTTGATTTAATGAGTGAACTGAGTGGGGTAGTGGAGGGGATAAACTGTAGAGGCCCAAGAACGGAGCCTTGTGGAATGAGAGGGCATGATTGGGATGAGGCTTCTGATGTTTTAACGGAGAAA
Source organism: Norana najaformis (assembly GCA_964023275.1). Taxonomy (NCBI): domain Eukaryota; kingdom Metazoa; phylum Annelida; class Clitellata; order Crassiclitellata; family Hormogastridae; genus Norana; species Norana najaformis. The sequence goes on from OZ029926.1 coordinate 8,520,728, forward strand.
AAGTGGGAGGAGAGGTAGGATTTTATCCAGAAGAGAGCAGCGTCAGCAAAACCAAACCAGGATGAAAGCCTTTGAAATAAGATGTTGTGATCAATAGTTCAGAAGGCTGCTGATAATATCAAGGAGACAAAGGTAAGAAACCTGTTGATAAGAGATGGCACAAACAAGGTTGGTGCTTATTGTAGAGAGAAGTGAGTAGGGTTTCAGTTGAATGGCATTTAGTGAAACTAGACTGGTGAGTTAAGGAATGAGTTGGAAGCTAAATAGTCACTGATCCGAGAGAGGAAAATCCATTCAGTTACTTTGGAGTGATGGTTCCTACGAAGAGTGGTAACAAGAGTGTCTGGAAAGAAGATGATTCAAACAAGAAGACTCTGGCTGTTTGGACACATCACATGCTGAGAAGGTGACCAGGACCATGCCAGGGCCTTGCGGGCAATGATTTCCGGCCCTTCAAGAGGTCAGAAGAGACCTGTTGGATGCCCTCGCCAGACATGGACAAGAACAGTGGAAGTTGACCTGCACCCACTGAACTTCGGGTTGCATACAGCCCGGAGACAAGTACAGAATAGAGATGGCTGGCTACACATTATGGAAACTGCAATGCTCCAGACAGAAGCAAGCCACAGATGATGACAATGATGACGATGATGACAACGATGATGATGGTGACATGAGTGCTAGTATCCATGGTCTAGACATTTTCTGCTTTTCTGTATATTATGCAGTTGCCAAAAATACTTCAGTAATGGTTGACTCACACAGCATAGTGCAATGTTCCATTTAAGGCTGTATTGCAGACATGCAAGTAACGTTAAATGCCAAGTGGCGTTTTGTGTAACGATTCATGTGCAACAGTTTCACAATAATGAATTTCCACTGTAAACAGTAACTATTCCTGAAAACTGACATGGATAACCATGCGATGGCCATTATGTGGCCAATCATGCTTACAGCTCAGAATAAACATTGGTGCAGTAGAATGTATTGGACCTCCAAGAAAGTTTTAAAGGGTTGAAGTGTAAATATTCGTACACTGAACTCTGTGCCTCTAACTCACCTCTGAGCGTGTAACAATGAGTCGAATCAGGGTGCAGTCATCTGTTCCAGCTCCTTTGATGCTATTGTAGATACGCTCAGCAAAATAGTGATAAGAGTCCCACACAAAATTAACTGTAAAGAAATAATAAATACAATACTACAGTCTAAAATATCATGAAACAAAATGAAATTGCTTTCCATCACTTTTGTTTACTAGGGCAAATTTCTTACATCACCCAGATTTACCTAACACATTTTATCGTCACTTATAAATGAAAATGTTTTATAAATCTTCCAAGCCTCGGATTTCAGTCTATTTTATTTTCAAAGTGTGCAGTTCAGATTATGAAAGCTTGTTCTCCATTTTAAAGTATTTCTCTGTTAGCTTGTTTTTTTATTTTTGCATCCTATTTATGGTAGATACTTCTGTTAAGGTATGATACAATCTTAAAGGAGATGAAAGCGCATACCAATAGCCAGATATCCCTCTCGTAGTGTGCCGCTTGTTTCACGGTCAATCGTATCTATAATTCCCTTTCCTGTAGTAGCTTGGTAAGCTTCAAAGGTGGCCCTCAACTGCGGGAAACTACGAGTGCATAGGACCATGTTGAAGATAGATTCATCAGTACCCCATTGTTTCTCTCCAGCCTAAACACAGAATATCAATGTCAGCAGCTAAGCAATGAACTTGCTTAAATGCCTAGCTCTAATATTAGCACAAGATTACAGCTCATGTCATAAGAAGCAGGGAATTTAGAAGAAGGCCATGTAATGTGTAATCAGATATCAAGCAGGACAAGAGTGAATAACCAATGAAATGGAATGTAAAAGTTTTTGCTTTATATGCCATTTACAAACAAATTTAGCTGCTCACCAACATCCATCATTTGTTTAGCCAGCATTCATCTCAAATGAGAATAATCAGTCCAATAACTTTATTGTCTAATCAAATCCAATGACTTCTTTAGCATCGTCATCATAATGCAAAGGTCTCAACTGAATGAGTGAATTGTGATATGTGAAGTGAATTGTGGTCAAAAATCATAATCCATTGGAGAAGTCTGGCAGAAATCTAACAGGTCAAGTAGCCAGAAGCAGGGCTGTGGTGAGCAAGCTATTTGACACAGATGAGTCCTAAGTTTAGACCTTAGACCAACACTAAAGAACTAATAAAACATATAAAATAAGACAGTAAATTCTAAAGTTTCAGATCAGTCACCAGAAATGCTCAAGAGCCGAACACTGTGTTGATATGAGGCACAACATGATTCATAATGCATGCTGATTGAGTGCAATATTATTAGTTTTGAGGGTGAGAAAGGAGCAGAATTAGATGTGCCTATTTCAGTGTAATGCCTGCTGAAGTGCAGGACAAATTTTAAACTTTGTACATGGGCAGCCAAATGGTATTGTACTGAATGCAATATCAATGTAATACACTGACTGTTAAGGATCTTTGTAATGAATTTGGTCACAGAATTCTAAACCAAGTGTAGTTTCTGCAAATGGTTTTGCAATCCCAATAAAAAGTGAATTACAGTACCTGTATTTGCACTGACAAGAAACCAGGGCATTTGATAGTGAAACCAAAGCAGTCTGAGGCTTATTAGATCTGATTCAACGAACTCCCCATATATGAAAGTGAATGAATTTGCATATGGCCTTAATAACCAGATGGCCAGACAACAAAGATAGCAGCTCTTCCTAGTTAATTTTAGACCACACCTGTACAGCTTAGAGATCACTGTAAAATCTCTGTCAGCTACAGTGCAAATACAATAAAAAGAGTCAAACCACTGGAACAACCACTCTAAACAGGCTCTATCACTGAAAATGAATCACTTAACAAATGTTAACAAAAGTATTACTTACTTACTTACTTGATCACTACTTTGCTGGATGCATCTCTCTCTTTCTGAGCCAGGACAGACACTATAAAATGTCTGTGAAGAGCAGAGACTAGTGAGGCTAAACTGCTCAAGCAAATTCATTGCTGACTAAAAGCAGGCAATTTTAGCTAATTATTATAAAAGGTAACGTTACTACGGTAACTGCTTATTATTATTATTACAAAAATTTATGATGCACACAAAGCACACAAATTTACACATTGCTTGCAACATAGCAGCTTTGGGGATAAATATCCAAACAAAACCAACGTCAAAGATGTCTTTAGCATCCTTCTTTGCACGTCCTCCATCCACGTTTGGATTCTCATCACGAGCTGCATTGCACAGTGACACAAGAAGATTACGGAGGCTTCCACTTGTGTCATTCTGAATATCATCCTCAAGCTTTCGGCTGAACTCTGAAATAGCCCGTAAAATTATTTAAAAACTGCACAAGTATTGCAAAGTGAATGTATCAAAATGCCTGATGAAGATAAGGTAAAATGCCTACTTACAGTTGCTCAGTATCATTATTCACCTAAAATGACAGGTTACTGATCCATAATAAATCATAGGTCATGGATGATTAAAGTTCTTACCTGTCTCATAAATAGCCTTCAGTCCTTTAATCTCAGCATTTGATCTTGTTGCAAGAATCTCAATCAAAATTGATTCATCAGTGCCTGCACCCTGACAGAAAAAGGATTTAGCTCAGCACAGCATACAGATCAAAGACCTGAATCAGTGATCATTGAAATATCTAATTCTTATAACCTACAAATTTCTTAACTTTTCACATCCATTGAACATTTGCTAGCTGGTGGACCGATCTGTTGGTTTCCATTTTCTTTTTGTTCAAACTGGAACATACAGAAATTATTTTGCAGTTTTTGCAGAAATTTTTGTGCCTTTGGTCAACCTCCGAGTTTGCATTTCTGGAGTTAGTCCTCGAGTTCCTTGTGGATGATCCTTGTGGATTTTGCACAGCCCTGAATGATGTTCAGACCTCTAGTATTGTCAGTTTTCACGATACCGATATGCAGTTGGATGAGACTAACATCAGTGCCAATGCGTGAGCTACACATATCATCTGAAGCTAAACCTATTCGATCAATGCTGAACCTGAAGTCACACGCTGCTTGTGACTGGGCATGGTTTAGCTGTGACAAGCTGGCAATTCAGGTCAGCATAAACTGAGGTAAACTTTCCACAGACAGCACAGACCCTCAGTATAGTTGCACAAGTTATGATTCATTAATAACAGGTTACCTTCATGGCACTACGAAGTTCTCTGGCCAGAAACAGGTAAGTTGGAGTCATCAGTGCCACAACTGCATTTTCAAACTGGCCACCAAGTTCTGACTTCAAATCATCAATAAGGTCCTAGAAAAAATATTTAGCTGTTAATAAATTCAACCTCAATCAACTTAATTATAATATTTAATAAATCTTTTGTAATACAGAAGATTTGAAGACAAAACAGCCAGGAAAGCAGCAAGGAACTTAAAGCTCCAAGTGATCCTGTGGTTTTTGAGTTTCACACGAGTTGCAGATCAAACAATAGACCACATCAGAAATCACCAACACTGAAATTAAATTCAATTACTGCAACTGCTTCCATAATTTATTGACAGAGTTAAACAGTTCCAAGCAAAAGGCTTCTTCTGATATTATTGCTCTGACACTAGTCTAGGAAAATTCCATGTTACGTAGCAACCACCTGACAATAAGCATTTGTAAAACAACAACAGTAAAAGCATAAAGTTCATGATTGTGATCCAAATAACGGTGACAAAGCATTCATTCATCAAATTTATTTAGTGCCCCTTTGAGACATCTACTCAGAAACACTCCCAGCCCAGACCTCATAAAATAAAATAGTTTTCAAATCACTGGCTATATGGACTCTACCTGTTCCAGGTTGATGCCAGGCACAACTGCAGATATACTACTTTTGATGGTAAGATTTTGAGGCTACCTCACCCGAGGCCAAACAGCATTCAAAACCATGCACAATCTCAGCTCCTGCCTTATTAAGATTGTTACATGCATACGGCTTGACATCAGGCATGCAGATTATAAGCTGATGCAATAAAAGGTAGGCAAAATTCTCCTTTTATGATCTAAATAACTAGTGATAATCCTGTGAAACTTGCAAGAAAGAGAGACACACCACACTTCTAAACCTTTAAACCTCTAACCAACTAAATCTTCAAAATCTGCAGAGTGTGGCTGACAGTCAACACACAGGTCAATTGGCTTGGCAAAAGAATTGCTAACATACCGATCCAAACATCGTCTTGTATCTGGAGCTGATCTCCTGACGCTGACGAGTATCATGACTCACCAACACCTTGATGATGGCATCTTCATTAGTACCTGTACATTTGGTAACATTCCAAAATTGGATTACAGGCAATTTAGACTTCCATACATTACTACTATGATAATCACATACAGTATAGCAGATTGGCCCAAATTTTAGCTTATTGTCACAGCATAATGTCTCACACTGTCAACAGTTAATCAACAGATTACCAGATATAATGGGGTATTACAAGTAAAAGGAGAACATCTAGAAGTCAGTCTTTATATTCTTCTCACCAGAACACATTGAGACTGCTAGAAAAGTAAAACTTAAAATATTTTTAAAAATCTAGAAATAAATTAAATTAATGCTAAAGTAGAACAATATATAACTGGTAAATAAGAATGATATTATAATTTTAACTGCAATGGTAATCTCTAGATTTCTACAGCACCCAAAGAAAGCAGAGTTGTGAGAACCAGGCTATTCACAGGTGCTCAGTCAAAACAAACTTGACAGGCAAAAATGCAGAGAAACAAGTGATAAAAAGTATAAACAAATTATTTAAATTGTATATATTATTGTCACGAGGACTCTTGCTGTATTTTGAAAATTTAAATATGAACCTACCAAGGCCTTTCATAGAATCTTTCAGCTGCTTGGCAGCAGTATCAGCATTGAAACGCGAGTTTGGAAAAACCTGAAAAGAATTTAAAATATTTTTATTAACTGCACTTAATAAATATGAAAAAAAATTAAATATGCTCAATTCACAAAAACTACTGGTCTACATTCCACATTCTTACTCAACTTTTTCTTATCTTATAATTCTTATGTATTACACACAGGTACTGGCAGATCCAGAAGTTTACAAGAGGGACAAATGGGTAAAGGCCTATATACTCATTTACTTAACTTCTCAGATTCTACTCTGCCTTGAAGAGGTTTATTAGGCAGAAATGTTTTGCTTTTTTCTTGCCAACCAACTATTTACTTTCCCGGTTTTTTATCTCCTTCAGATGGGGTTGTTTAGAGCATATCTTTCATAATTTTCCATTTCCTTTGCTCCTAGCCACTCCTTATTCTAAGCATCAATCAAAGGAAGAATTCTCAAATCCAAAATTCTCCTTAGTCCAAAGGTAATCAATAGCTGCCCATATACTCATTTAAGAAATATATCAGAAAATTTTATCTCTCCACACTATATTATCTCTTATTATCAGCACATCTGGATGTTCTCATTTAAAATCTGCATATCCATGCCAAAGGCCATTTCCTTTCTCACCTACATGATTAGTCATCTTTTTCTCTTATCACCCACACCATTATTCATTATTGCTGCAGTAATATGGAATTTTACAATACTGGTTGTGCCACTATGAACATTTCTGTCCCAGCTAAGAGTTCTTTGTCCCATTAAAATGATTTCCAAACAGAAGTTTCAACAGTTTGAAGATTTTTATTTAAATTCTCACATTATCTTAACATCTTGTGAAGTTTTGAGTTTAACTGCAAGGGCACATTTGTTTAACACCATCAATTTGTCATTCCTTGTCTGGGAATCCCAGACCCACTTGCTTCTGACTAAAGAAATTAGTTTAATATGTGTGTAATCAAGAATAACACAAACAATGAGATACAAAAAATTAAAAATGATAACAAGAGTAACAACATAAAAACAACAGTTGAAATAGTGCTGCAAATTTCTGAAGCAATTTTTAATTTCCAGTAAATATTATCTCACACAGGCTTTAAAAATCAGTTATAGTTACAATTGATATAGTTAAATTAAGTTATAAATACATTTACAAGGTGAGGAATGAGCTTTTACGGCCATATCATGAGATCTCCACCCAACTAACTGTCTTTGTTTTAAGTGTTTAAGCTTGGGGCAGATAATATTTCCTCTGGCAGCCAATGATCCATGATCATCTGGCTAGAAAAGAACTTTCCAACATTAAAGGTAAAGTTTCAGACAGCATTCTCTGAGATGTTTAGCTGTTACACTCTGAAAAAGGTTTTTTTGCCCGTCTATATTCTCAAATACATGTAAAATTTTGAAGGGCTCAATAAGGGCTCTCATTCTTCTTCTTTCTAAAGAAAAAGACCCAATTGTAGAAGCTTTCTTCACATGGCATCCATGCTAAATTTCTGACAAGTTTAGTAGCTCTCTATTGTAGTTATTTCTCACATTCAGTGACTGCTTTGCAGTAAGGATTCCAAACCTGAATACATCATTCTAGAAGTGATCAAATATATTCACTGTACAATATCTTGAAACTTTCAAATCTGTCTGCTTGAAGATCCTTTTTAACATACTAAGGACTGACACTGCCTTACTTGCTGCATTTCTACACTGCTGGCTCCACTTCAGATCCTTATCCATCCCTTGGATGATAGTTCGTTTTCTTCTTTGATTCCATTTGCAAATCTTTGCCCTTGCAATTTTCGATTACACAACATTTTTGCACACTACGTACGACTAAACAAAAAAGCAGAGGTTACCAAATTCACGAGTTCTGAATTTCATGGAACTTTCTCCGGTAATCAGCCATATTATTATTTCGTTAGTTAAAAGCGTCATAAAATCTAGCGAATGCCCCAACAGCAGCATCATATGGTGAAGATATGGTCAGAATATGTTCCCAAATGGGCTCAAGGTTAAGGAACATGAAGACCATATTGGAATATTGTCATAGCTTCACCATATTCTAAGCATACGACGATGCTGTGGAGTGCATGGAGTGATTGTAACCGATGCAAATACACAACAAGCAAACTTTAACATAGCAAACTTAATTTATGTTGCAAATTTACTGGAAAAATGCCGAGTAAAACGCCAAAACAAATGAAAAATGTAGAAAAAAGTCGCTAAATTTGTCAAGCTTTACTTACAGTAGCCATCGTGGGCGTGTCCCGAAGCGAGGAATTCAACTGCACAACCAGGTATTTCTGTAATCAATATCAGTCGCAAAATTTTCCGCATACACACTAGCAGAAGCGTTCGTTTATATAACCGGTTGTTGGTCGTGATTGAGTGACAGCTGACCTGTTTTCAACCCACAGGCCTAGGGTGCGTTTTGTGCTATCACCTCTGAAGTTGTAGCCTATGTACCAATTCTTAAAACGGCCAAACACAAAAATGTATATGATTCACACAAACTTCCTACGATTTCTATTTTGCCTTTCCCTATTCTCCCTCTTTTGGAAAGTTCTTGATGTCCATGCAGGAATATGCCTATAGAGGCCTATTGACCTATTTCAATTTCTGTGTAGGTTTTTCACTCAAACGTGACAACAATCCTCTGCCACAAATTGTCTTCATACCTTCTCTTCTCCATACTTCTAAAGCCGCTCTAATTGCAAATACCAACCTGCCTGATCCTTGAATATTAACTTGAAACCAAATCTGTCCTCACCTGCCTACGTCGATTTTGTTTTGACTGAGCACCTGTGAAGAAGCTGGTTTCAATAATTTATTGTCTGATCGCTGTAGAAGAAGAAATACGAAGGGCTTTCAACAGTCTGAAGAATGGTAAGGCTGCAGGAAATGACGGAATAAAAGTCGAAATGATTAAATATGAGGGTGAGACAATGATAAGAGAGCTAACAAAGTTGTGCAACAACATTATGGACAATATTAGGCAGAGCACCGACGGCATGGAGAGACGGCATCAACATCATCATCATCCCTAAGATTTGAGCGTATGCTCAAATTGGAGGGGAACCACACTACTGTCAATTCCTGGAAAGGAATTGACATTTCCAGGAATTGACAGTGATGCTAAATCGCATGAGGGCTGCTGTAGACAAAAAGCTGAGACAGGAACATGCGGGTTTAGACCAGGGCGATCCTGCTGTGAGCAAATTTTCTCACTTAGACAGATAATTGAGAAGATTATAATGTGGGAGATTCCTGTAATGATCAACTGCATTGATTTCAAAAAGGCCTTTGACAGTGTTCACATAGAGTCACCGTGGAAGATAATGAAGAGTTTTAGAATTCCAACTAAGATAATTGATATAACCAATAATGGCAGTCGATGCGCTGTGAGAAACGGCGGAGAGGTGGGTGAGTGGTTTCAGACCGTAACTGGCGTGCGTCAGGGATGTATTTTGCCACTGATGATTTTTGCCCTGGTTGTGGATTGGGTGATGCCGAGAGTGACGGAAGGCAGTAACACTGGACTGAAATGGATAAACGCCGATATGTTGAAAGAACTGGACTTTGCAGATGATATTGCCCTGCTGGACAGTACTTGGAAAGACATGAAAGAACTTACGTCTAAAGCCCAGGAGAAGACAGGGAAGGCTGGATTCACTATGAATCCCGTAAAGACCAAAATCATGAAGATAGGAAAATGGAATGAAATTGGCAAGATCACGATTGATAACTAGGAGACTGAGATCGTAGATGATTTCTGCTACTTCGGTAGCTTAATGACAGCAGACAGCAGCTGTGACAGGGGGTAAGGATACGCATAGGAAAGGCATATGCTGCTTTTTGGAGACTTGAAAAGATACAGAAGAACAACGGGTGCAGTTTGAGGAAAAAGATTCGTTTGTATGAGGCCATTGTATTAAGCATACTATTATATGGATCAGAAACTTGGCCAGTGATGTTGGCAAACAAGAAATAAAGTCTTGAGGCAGCCCTTCACAGATGGCTGAGAAGAATTCTGCACATTTCGTGGCGTGATAAGATAAAAAATAAAACTATAAGAAAAAGTACAAGACAAGAGGATATAGAGAATATCATCACAAAGAGAAGACTGAAATGGATGGGACATGTAATTCGTATGGACAGAGACAGGCGAACCAATCAACCAATGAAATGGATTTCTGAAGGGAAACGGGGGAGGGGAAGACCAAGGAAGAACTGGCCAGAGACCCTCAGAGACAATCTTAGGTGTTTGGAGATATCATGGTATGAGGCAGGAAGACTGGCTGTTGACAGAGATGAATGGAGGAGCTGCGTTGCCCGATGTGCAGACCTGCACAGGAAGGACAAAGTACCAAGCAAGTACGTAGAAGTCTCTAGTTTACGATTAAAATTATATGCGACTCATCGCGAACTTCGAGACAACGTTCACGCGTGCGAGCGTCCATCTGGTATTCTCGTGCTAGTGACTAACACCGGCCCAACTCGTTGATTCATTACTGCGTATAATCACATGACAGACGAGTATTATCTAAGCACCCTTGGCGTTTTCAACATTTGCCAACTCGTCACATCTATGCTGCGTTAGCGGAAAATCACAATAACGACGTATTGCAATTTTACAAAATTTCTGCCAATTATAGCAGAATTAGGCTTTGTATTTTAAAGGCAACTGACAGAAATATAGGCCTACACCGTTTCCAAACTGAAGCATCACAATACTTAACAAAACTAAAAGGAATATTTATAGGCCTACTTAAGACGAAATTTAGGCCTAAATATGGTAAGCCGATTGCTGAACATAGGCCTACTGCATACCAGGTTTAAAGGAAACATTTAAAGAAAAAATATCAACTGATTGAGTTTTGTATTTACTGCAGGTGATATGAAAACTATCGATCAAGTTAAAAGAATGAATGTATTCAAGTCTCAATTTGTTCAAGCAATCGATTACTAATGCCTTGATGGATTATATAAATAGATAACTAAGTTTGGAAAACAAAAGAGAAAAATGTTTTCAATTATTAAACTTGAACCTTGGATTACATTTGATTCATTTTGAATTCAAATTCGCTACAGTATTATTCAGTGTCACTATCAGAAGCAACTTCACACCCTCCTTTTTGCCTCTGCTGCAGTCTGACATAGGCCTAACTGTTTTGCCCGCGTCAGCCGCTTGCTGGATAGGCCTACGCGTCCATCACTTGACATACTTCTAAAGTTGTTCACTGTCATCTGTATATATTATAGGCCTACGTATCTCAGGATATTTTGACTGGACCCTCTGAATGAAAATAAAGCCATCGCTGTTGCTGCTGTAATTGCAATCGTATATTTGTATAGCGCCTCCAAGGGAAACTTCTCAGAGGTGTTCTCGACCTGACAAAAAGAAACCACAATGGGACCAGAACGGTCTTAAGATGCTGAGGGAAAAGAGGCAAACGAAAACTAAGAAGATCATGTCGAGGCTGCTTAAGGCAACCTATTTCAGAATGATGGACCGACCATTGTGAAACCTTACATCCATGTCGTTGGGCCCACGCTGGGCCCACAGCTGGGCACAAGTTCCCACCAGTGGCACATAAAGGTCTGCGGAGGGCTCAATGAACGTGGCTGTGATAGTTCGGGCCGGCGGGACAACCATCTGTGCGTGAGGGTGCCGGTTTGCATACCGATCGTGGCTATACATTTCAGAGATTTGAATCTCGGGCTAGCACAGTCCGTACACGGGAACCTTAAATGGCGCAGCTCCCATTCATGCGAGGGGTCTCACTCGATAAATTCATCGAAAAATGAGCAGGGTCGTAATCTCGTAATCGTAATCTCGAGATTTCTAAAGCGCCCAACGAAAGCTAAGCCGCGGGAACCAGCTTATTCACAGGCGTCGAGGCTTTGTGGTCGCTATAGAAAGCCGTGTGCATTTATCATGCAAGTCACTTCGCGCAGCAGCTCAAAAACTGCGGCCAGTGTTAGAATAGACAGGGTATATTTAAACAAATCACGGGCCAACTCTTTCAGACCCTTAAGGCAGAGACAGATGAACAGCAAAATCAGCACCCGCAAACAAGTAGGCGAAAATAAACAGCATCATGTGATTTCTGTGGATCCACGGAAAATGGGTCTTGTGTTCTAGTCGTCAAATGAACTGCAGTTGCCCTAGTCCCAGTTAAGTCTCTAGGCCCAAGTTCTTAAAGTAAGTAATGAATATATAGGCCTACTCGAGATTTCGGAGAAAACCTGCATAAACAGCTAAGCTCGGTTACGCTGTATGTAGGCCTATACCAAATAAATGCTCGAACTCTTTCAGTTTATCTGATACGTTAAAGGTGGAGGGCAGATTACCTACATTAGCAATGTATTTTGCAAAAAGTATTTGCAAAACTTTCCCATATATCACTGGTTTTGTGTTAAGGGGCCCGTTTTAGACCACTTCCCCTAAATGTACATGTTTTTATATAGCGACCATATGGCCTCGACTCTGGGCAGTACTGTCTTATTTGTTTGATTCTAGTTCTATAAATTACTAAGCTCAGTTACATTGTACGTATACCAAATGAATCAGTGGCGGCTCCAGGATTGCTTACGTAGGGGGGAAGCATGCAAGGGTCTGGTTCGAGAGACGTCAGCATATAACCAAGAAAAGCGCGGGGGGCGAACCGCACCCATGACTACAGCTAAATCCGCGACTGAAATGAATGCTCGAACTCTTTCATGTTATCTGAAACATAAAAATGTAATGTCTTATTTGTTGAATTCTTAGCTTGAAGCTTAAAAGCTGCTGCTGCCAGCCCATTATTGCCTGTGCTTTATAAAAGTCGAATCCGCCAAAAAAACAAGTTGTTAGGTTTGTCTCATTGTCGGATCCAAGTCCGCATAGGTCAAAGCAAGAAAACTATACACTGTGCTGATAAGGTGAAATGTGGGCCTATTTCTGGTATTGCGAATTGGGACGCTTAGAATTAGGTCTTTGACTGCTAAAAAGATCAGCGACTTGAAGAAGAATAGGGCCAGAGAATAAAGGCAAGAACCACAACACAGTGACATGTGGAAGATGAGTGAATTTATGTCATGAAATTCGTTCTACAATGATTGTTGCAGTGTTGAACACAGGACCGGTTTTTGCCAGAAATTGCTGCTAATTACGAAACTCATTAAGGTTCAGAATTTGATGAAAAGAAATTAATGGAAGGCGAGACAGAGAAAGGTATATAGCAGGGTTGCCCAACATACGGCCCTCGGGCCATGATCCGGCCCACTGAATGGGTTCATCCGGCCCGCTAAACCTTTCAAAATATTGATTTTTATGTCTAAAATTGTGAACGGCTAACTTAAGCATTTGTGTAAGCAAAAGCAATATCAGGTATCCCACTAATACAAAAAATCAGCAAAAATGTGAATATGTCGTATCTGATGTTAAGGTAGGCAAATAAAATTATTGTTCCTTAGTATGCACTGCGTTGTTTTGATTATTGATGAAATTTTGTCTTCGGACCCCGAAGTCTTAAGATAAAGGACAGTGAGGCCCCTCACTCCAAAAGGTTGGACACCCCTGGTATATAGCATGGTATACCAGTGAGCTTGGAAGGCTGGACTTATGCCTACATTTAAAATACCAATGAGCTCAGAAGTCTGAAGCCGTAAAGTTAGGCCTACATTTAAAATACTGAATTTTTTTAAATATTGGCTACGATAAAGTAGCGAAAGCCTGACGTGTCAGAAATTGGCTCTAATTACGAAACTCATTAAGGTTAGTCTTACAACATGTTGGCAATTTGCCCATATGCTTATACTGAGGCGTCTAAGGTATAACAGCGCCTGGCATTTATTTTTGGCTCAGCGCCTCATATTAATAACTGCCACAGAAACATGTTTTGACTGTCTGCTGTTGGCGTGCAGTCCTATTCTGTCTCCAATCAGTCTGACATGCCGTTGGACAGTGGACTTCTATATAACAGTAATTGGTCTAGCATTTTTTAGCTTATTTTGACAGGCAGGGCCTACCGAACATAGTGATATTCAGCCAACAGGATCGCGTCCAATTAGCAGGAAGACCCTTGGGACCGAGAGTGAAACGAGACCCAAGTCGTCTCACCCAGAGACCGAGACGAATAGTTCGGTGTATTCACTGCATGTCGAGTCTGCGAATACGCGGGCGGTATTGACGTTTGCGCAACACTTAAAAATGTCATGCGCTGTGTTGGATTCTAAATTGGAAAATCAAGATCCAGAATAAAAAAGGTTCAGCACGTAATCACGCGGCTTTAGTTTAAAATCGTGAACACGATATTACGCTGTTTAGTCAGCAAGTTTTGAGAGCGCATTGGTATAGGAAATTTCCATGAGTCATCTTGTTATTCATTTGTTTGTGCATGCGCGGATCACGTGCATGCTGGCGATTAGTGGGGTGCGCCTGGCTGCACGAACACTTGGTGGGGTTGGTGTGATTTGCTCGGGGTGCCCAGCGTACAGACGGCCTTACATCAACAGTGATTCGGGCGGATGCGTAATTTATCATTTTTCCAGCTCAAACACGGGAAAATTACAAGCCTATGCTGTGATGAGTCAGCGGGTGTTGGAAAACCCACGGTTGCGCAAAAGCGGAAGGCCGCTCTAAACCAGTCTGTACTGGTTTGCTGTCTCGGTGGGCAAGAGCCTATATAAGCGAATGCAAATACATTGTTAAGAGCACGAATAATTTGTAACACTGGTCTGCAAGCATTTGCATTTCTTAACATGCCATATGTCAATCGACTGAGGAAGGAATCGTAGGCTTCTGTCATGTGCTAAGTTGAAAGTTTAAGCTGCAAATGAACTTGATAGATTCGTACTTTAAGAACTGTGACGATTCAAGTACTGTTGTGATTGAACTATTTATTCGTTTTACGAATTATATATACGAAAATCATCTGTTTCTCTTCGCCCGTGCATATCCTTTGAGGTCTGTCGGTCTGTGATCCCATCGAATTGACTGGCGTTTCCGCTTCCTCATTTGGCCCTGGCACTACCACGCCAACACACACATCTGGACAACGTTGGATCAACGAGTGCATGGCTTTTCTTTGCTGTCTGTCTTTACTTGTATGTACTTATAGTCTGACAATTTTGGTCTGTGTGTCTCTGTCTGTTTGTCCACCCATCGTCTTTCCATCCTACTTGCCTGCAAGTCCCTCCCTGTCTAATGTCTTTTTAAATGTCACAAAGGCTTAGGTTTGTCTACCCATCGTCTGTCCATCCAGCTTGCCTGCTATCCTTCATTGTCTCATATGTCTTTTATAAAGTATATGGTCGTATGTTTGTGTCTGGTTGGAACAGTTTTCTGCCGATAAAGTGGCGAGCAATTTATTTTTAAGCAATAAAACACGAGTTGAACCAGAAACGGACATTTGTATACCTTTTAATATTTTATAAGAGATCTGGACAGCAGAGCCGCCTCAGTGACATTAACAACACAGGCAAAGGACGGCTTCCTCCGAAAATACTCCCGCAACACTCACCTCCATAAAAGACCTTAAATCAAGCAACCTGGGCTCTGTTTCAAGTTGTTTCTGAGCAAATTCAGTCCTCCAAATGTATTCCTAGCAGTGGATAGAGCATAGGCCTACTCTGTTTAGTTTGATTGCATGTAAATCGCGTGATGGACACGCCACGGAAATTTCCATTTATTAAAAATGTGAAAATTGTATTGTTGCAAATATGTTACCTTTACCATGATTTTGGAGATGAAAATTGAGAGCAGAGATGGAGCGATATTTTGATAGATCAGAGAGAGAGAGAGAGAGAGAGAGAGAGAGAGAGAGAGAGAGAGAGAGAGAGAGAGAGAGAGAGAGAGAGAGAGAGAGAGAGAGAGAGAGAGAGAGAGAGAGAGAGAGAGAGAGAGAGAGAGAGAGAGAGAGAGAGAGAGAGAGAGAGAGAGAGAGGAAGAAAGAGAGAGGAAGAAAGAGAGAGACAGAGACAGAGACAGAGACAGAGAGATGACAATTTAAGAAGAGCTCAAACCATGGCATGCGCTAAGCTGGCTGGCGGGGAACATGCTTGATATACCAGAATATTACATAAATAAATAAATAAATACAATTTTTGTTTGATGAGGACCATAAACAAATATACCTGATGGAATGTTAGACAAATATTTCCGAAATGGCTTGCTTACTTTAAGTGGCTTGTTTGCATAAGATCGTTACATTTATTTTGTGCTAAATTTTAATCTTGACTTTTCCTTAAAATGTGAATGACAAGAGGGTTTCAGATTGTCAAGCTAACGAGTGGGAACCCATGGCATCCTGGCCCTCGGGTTATGAAATCATTTTTGTGCACCTAATATTTATCTCAACGATGAATTATGGAGGCTAAATGTCCGAATATGTGAATATGTCTAAATGTGAGCAATATACGTTTACATTATATGTAATATTTGATTTTTATTATGGAGAGGAGATAAAGAGATAAAATCTCCATTTCCCGCAAGCCGTTACTAGTGCTGATTGCAATAACGCCGCAGCCTCTCCTGATACACAAAACAATCCAGTAAAAGGATAACGTTTCCTTGTTAAAAAACGTCAATTGTGGCTTTGAATAGAGATGCTGGTTTTTCGCCAAACACTATGATAGTGTTTTTACTGCATAGGCCTAAACGGAAGCGGATAATTGGATTGTTACCGTGAACATGTTTCAGTGCTTTTGAGAGGTTCTTGAAGGGCGCAATACAAATGTTCAGATAAATAGGTCTACATACTGTCATGCAAACATGCATTCATACATTTGGCGAACCAAGTGGTCATTTCATAAACTGATCATTTGTTTTCGAATCACTCATGCGGTTTCTATTCGTCGTTGTCGCACCTGCGCTTCAGCCAAACATCTCTTCACTGCATGCTTACGAGGAATATGTTGCTGATAACCTGCGTAATAGATGTGCAATTACCTTGCTTTGTTAAGGCTTCTCACGTCTTTCCGAAAATACTCCAAAACACAAGCAGAGCCTAATTTAAGGGGAAACTATTAAATCTCAATTCCGTATTAAGATTTGCTATGAATTTAGTATCAAGCACGTGCTTATTTTCCGGCTACATCAATAATTCCTAGTCTGTTACTATGAGACGTAGGCCGTATAATAGATAAAAAACAACTACAGAAGGAATAGTTGAAATTCGGATAAATGTAGCTGAATTCGATAGTGATAATGAATGTGCTTACAACATCTAATAATAAAAGCTAAGCATTCCATGACTGTGGTTAGGCATGCTAACTTCATAGGGCTGCCTTATTTAAATAAATCAATTATACATAAACTCCTAAACAAACTTGTGATTGCAAAATGTATGTCTGTCGCTTAAGTCTCTGTGGTTCAAACAAATCATTCAGTCTGTTAGAAATGTCATCATTCATATTGTTTTCATGTAATCTTTATTATTTCTCGAAAGAATTGTACTAATTATTATTTTCGTGTGGTTTCAAGGTTAAAAAGTCACATCTAGTCTATCAGAAATGTCCTATTTGCATTTCCAGTGTCAATTTTTAATGAGCCGAGTGTCTGAAGTTATCAGATTGCGTTCATGTCATGTGAACATGTATACATAAATGCCAAGACGGTGGCCTTATTTGAGACAATCGCTGTCAGCACCCAGCAAAAACTTACCAGTATAAAAATCAGAATCATATCAATAATCCTAATTAAGATAATTTTAGCCTTTTTCCTATAAATTTACACGTAGTCAATTTATGCAACATTTTAGTTATTGACTAATAGTTTTGGAGGCATTTGGCACACTTTGAGCTAATAAAAATTAAACTTATCGAAAAATATTTTAGGTGTAATTTTTCCGTCAGATTTGTGAGCAAATGTCTCGCCATAAATGTAGGCCTGTGTGAAATTTTACAACGCCATTCATTTGAAAAGCTTTAAAAAGTTATTGGAAATGGATGTTAAATTTTGATTCTCATATTGATCGGATTCATAGTGAGGCGCGTCAGTCTTTATATGCCATACGAATTCTTGTATCACATGGCCTAACTGGCCCTCGGCTCTACGACGTTGTCCGAGCCACAACACTGGCCAGGATGCTGTACGCCTCTCCCGTGTGGTGGGGCTATGCTGGGGCACAAGCTAGAGCTCGGCTCCAGGCTTTGATGCGGAGACTTGTGCGTCTCCGCTATCTTCCTGGGAACTCCCCAACGTTCGATGAACTCTGTGGCACAGCTGATGCTCGTCTCTTTAAAGCAATCTTGAACAACTCAAATCATGTCTTACATCAGCTACTCCCACCAATTAAAACCCTCAGTTATTCCCTACGGCCCCACACCCATGATCGTATTATTCCTCCTGCTGACAATTTAACTCGTAAATGTTTTATTGTTAGGATGTTGTATGATTATTAAGTTTTCTTGTGTTCTTAAATACTTGTAAACCAATGTGCGATTAGCTATTGGTTAATAAAGAATATACTTACTTACTTACTTACTTTTACTGCGCTTACATTAAGAATAAACCTTTGATCAATTCTGAACGTTGCCATTAAGAAAGGCGACATCCGTGTGCAAATCTGCGTATAAAAATCGGCTTCGGCGGTCTGTATGCTGTTTCAATGTTTCTTTGGATGTCAGTGGGCCGCCCCGCCACTAATAGGTCACTCCAATCGCTCCCAAACTTCTTCGAGAAACAGATCTTCGCGACTTCAATACTCATATAAAATTTGAAGTCAATCGCTTTAAGGATTTCGAGTTTACAGAACGTGAAATCCATTTGTGTAAAATATAATGGTAATGACATGACTATGATTAGAATAAGTCAGGTCGTTATTACTGTTACACAACTGTAGTAGCGAGTGACTAGTTAGGCCTAATATATGATGCTTTTTCATTAGCTAAAATAAAGGGCCTATGTTTCTTCTTTTTACGTAAAGAGAAGTTTTTAAACATACAATTCCCAAAAATATCAACTTTCAGATTTATTGACCAAGATAATGGTCGTTATTTTCGAAACAAAATTCTTTCCAATGTAATATAATAGAACTATTGCTCAAATGGTGCAACCGTGTGGCATGGATGTTTTGCTACTAGTAGCTGGCCGTGTTGCCCAAGCATCGTCGAGTGAATTTCCTTTTTCATCTTGTTGTTCAGAGTAGATAGGCCCATATTATCGAGAATTGGAGTCTAAATGGAAGTCAATATTTCTAGAAGTTATCAGAAAACAATTTCTGAAAGCAAAAGAAATCTATGTTTTACGCCTATACTAGAAATGCTAATCCATGTTACACTAAGGTTTGTCACGGTAACCATATATCAATAAAAATTGTAAAATAGTCTTTTCTTTAAGAATAATTGAATTTAATAAATTTAATGTACCCACATTGTAGCTATTTTGGCCCTCAAAAAGTCCAATGGTTACTAATTCAAAAAATACTTTCTGATTCAGCATGGAGCTGCGCATGAACGATTTCGACATACCAATCGTTAAAAATGGGCACATCAAAACAATTAGGCTTAATGGCTAAACTAGTGTGTCCAACCGTCCATCGCAGGCTGTTGAACTGCTGGTATGTTGTAAATGTATGCACTCAGGTTTATCTTTATATAGTCTGGACATGACAGTCCACATCTCAGCCACACGTTGTCAAAACAAGTTATTATCATTTGCTTAGAACTCGATTCTATCCAGGGTTTAGCAGAACCTAAGACCCTACGCACACATCAGACAATGAACAACTGGCCGCAGGAGTTATATCAACCCGTGCCGTGTGTCGTTACAGCAAGTGTTGTGTCTCTAAAAGCTCCCGGCGCAGAGCTGTACAAATGACAGTCTTGGGACAGCATAAATACGAGTATTGACATACACAGTAGAATGTAGCCTAGATTCGAAGTCACTGTGTGTTGGCCCAAACACAGTCAGACTGGCGCCAAACTGCGTCGTTCTGCCTGTAATAAAATCGATGGCATTTTATGGCAAATTGTGGCGAATCAGCTGGTCCCAGTTTTGTAATATATTTTATGCCTTTTAAAGGGGCTGTCACAGAAAAAATTATTAAAATTGCTGTTAATAAACATCCAACTCATATTTGTACTACCGTTACACTTTTGAGATCAACGCCAAAATCAGGGTCTTCAAATCAGCACAAACTATTTAATACCAGAACAATATCAAGTGCAACAGGAAAGACACAAAACAATTTTAGAAGTTATATAACCAACAGTGATCTGCATTATCATTTTTCCTATCTTAAACGCACGTAGTATCTTTGCCTGGTCCATTCTGTTATACCATAGCATTCAGCAAGTTTGAAATCTTCAGGTCATTCCAAGCTGAAGTTTACTTAATGATGGTAAAACTATACAATCTAATATAAGGGTAACCAGAACAGTGTATGCATAACATCTGTAGACATTACAATCACTATGCATAAATTATGTATGGCCAGGGAATTTCACAGAATATGATTGGTAGAATGTGGCAAGTACTGTGGCACAGACAAAGACCCAAAGAGACAGACAAATCGGGACAGACAGACTGAAACACACAGACACTGCCAGAGGGAGATGGCATGCACGTGAAAATAAATTAACAATCTGACACTTCCAGAGAATTCCACAATTTCTCGCATATTCTATGTAGTCCTTTCAAGAATGAAACTATATACAAGCTATATAGCTTTCACACACACACTCTATATATATATATACATTTACATAATCCAAATATAGCTCTTATTATTAAGTATAATTTTATATTAGTTTGTATAGATATCAATCCATCCGAGGTTTGCTCAGTGGTCGTTAGGGTCTGACGAAGATTTTGGCGGAAGAGAGTATTTTCTTGTCTGTTTGTGCGAGTTCTCTTCAAGGATCGCTTCTAGACGGGAACATTCGAGCGAGATGCTCCTGCGTCTTCGAAACCCGTAGGCGTCCTTGATGAGGAGCCCTGCAGCACCAAGGGGCTGTGGTGGCGAGCGCACGGACCCCCCGTCGGCCCTTGCCACGGCTCCCATCGCCTCGCCCAGCTCTGTCGAACAAACGATGCTGCTTCCAGAGGCATTGGGCAGCGAGAGACGCTTGGTCGCCAGGCGCTCAGGGAGGAGGCTTCCTCCTGACGAATGGTGGATGGACCGCGATCGCGAGGAACGGTAGACCACAACAGCCGCCTCGCCTTCTTCGCCGGCTGCCTCGACTGCTGTTGGCGACAGAGAGCGGATGGCTTCTAGCCGCGGGTCGGGGATCTTCCCCGACGGAAACGACAACAATGCCTCCCTCGAGCGGGCAGCGTCTCCGTCATATCCAGCCCTGAAGGTGTTGAGGAGGAGGCGACCGGGATCAGACAGTCGTCGACCCTTCTTCGAGTCCGGTCTCGGAGAAAGAGTCAGAGAGAAGATCTCCGAGCGACGCTGCAGAACCCGAGACCCAAAGCCCGTCTTCTCGACGAGGTCACCGCAAGTGTCGCTCTCCCTCAATTTCCGCTGTGCTCGGAGCACTTTGGGTCGTCATTATCACTCCATGGTCGCACTTCCGGAATAAGCAGACAAGCAGGTGCACTCTGTATCAATCAGACAAGTATGGCGGATCTTCACACTGAAGTGTGCATGTCAACGGCAACGTTTCAGGCAAGTAATCAATTTACGACGAATGAAATTTTAGCCGGCAAAATCCAAAAACTGCGCTGTTTACCAGTCAGCGTGCGGGGCATGCACAAACGTAATTTCCGCCGAATTAGCAATTCGCCCTTGTCTCGAGTTCGGAGGTACCCGCCACGCATGCGCAAGGATGAATTTCGTCGATTAAAGTCCAATTCCGTTCCGTGCAGTTGTTCATTGATTTATGCTAACTACCGGTGCACATCCTGAGACAGCTTCCTGTCTGCAGACGCTTATGCGTCGGCGGGGCGGCCGACGATAGTTGCAGCCACTACGGAGGGGTTCACCATTCTGAACGAAACAACGAATAGTTTCTCCTCTCCTCCGATAAGCAAAGTATCCGCATCCGGTGGACCTGAGAACGAGGCTAAGAATCCGGAATCAGCCTACAAGACGCATTCATCACACACATTAGCTCAGAATCTTGCGTCTGCATGGATCGCTGGTACATGTACTACAGTTATTATTATTTTTACCCCAGGTATACATGATCTCTCACAATTTACAGAGATTCTCAGGAGATTATTATTATTATTATTATTATTATTATTA